>JAXGGA010008264.1:0-57902 GCA_038373865.1 Uloborus plumipes
CGAGGAAAGAAAACTCAATGATTTATATAATTTCAATCTGTTGCCCAGTTTCTATTTGTTAACAAATAAAATATTTGTAATTGATTTTATTGCATAAGGCTTTTAAAAGGGATCTTCACATTTAGTTCATTTTTAATATGAGATCGGCAGTAAGGGTTGGGGTTTGTTTTTTAACTTTTAATTTTAATCGTAGTATTGTTAGCAACTAGCTTTGTTTTGCGTCGGGTTCGGGTGTACATTGTGATTGATTTCAAATTTATCCTAGACTGAAGAAGATCCTTGAACTTTTGCACCAAATGCATGCCGCCAAGAAAACCACAGATGTCGGACGCAAGAAAAATGTTAAAGGGAAAAAAAACATGCAAAGTAAATTTTGAAGAGAAAAAAAAAACAGGCAAAGAAATAATATTAATGCAAAAACATGTGATATCTCCCCAAAAACAACAGTGTTGTAAAAAAATCCCCCGCCAAGAAAACCTTAAATACTCAGCCTTAAAAAGTTATGATATCGAGTTTTCCCGCCAAGTTTGTGCCGAAACTACAACTAACCTGTATGTATAGTTCTTTTAAATTGTTTTCAGTCCTGCCAGGCGGGAAGTTTTTACTCATTAAGCAACCACCTCACAAGACAAAGCTTCCCGCCTGGCAAAACTGAAAACAATTTAAAAGAACTATACATACAGGTTAGTTGTAGTTTGGCACAAACTTGGCGGGAAAACTCGATATCATAACTTTTTAAGGCTGAGTATTTAAGGTTTTCTTGGCGGGGGATTTTTTTACAACACTGTTGTTTTTGGGGAGATTTGCTTTACACAAAGTAGTAAAATGAACATTTTTATTCAAATCATCTATGGGCATACTAATGAGGAAACTTTATGCAACTTTCAAAAACTATGGACTTAATAGTACATTCGACACCAACTGAAACTGAATAAGGTCTTGTTTGACGCTTTTGCAAATAGTGCACATTTTTGTTAATTGACTGTAAATTACACTTCACCGTAGAAACAGTGTCGTTGCAGTGATTTTATATTAGCGTTTTTCAACCTATGACCAGCTGACCAGCAAGAGTTTTCGAAAAAAATTGCTGACCGGTGATATCCCC
This sequence comes from Uloborus plumipes, assembly GCA_038373865.1. Classification (NCBI taxonomy): domain Eukaryota; kingdom Metazoa; phylum Arthropoda; class Arachnida; order Araneae; family Uloboridae; genus Uloborus; species Uloborus plumipes. Next base: position 1,106 of record JAXGGA010008264.1, read on the forward strand.
CCCCCCTCGCAAAAAAACTTGTACTTCCGGACTATCAAAAACGTGCGTATTTTTACGAACCTGTGAGGGTCCTCTCACCACACCACCAAATTTTCTTTCTTTCTTTCTTTATTTTTTTAGAAAAAAAAATCCATTCGGGCTCGTCTAACTCTTGGAAAAAATTGAGCTAGCGGCTGAAGTGCTTTTTTCCTTTTTATAAAATAACTAGCTGCCAGGGCAGCTAGATTAGCTTCCTGCGGCATGTTGGTGCGTAACGTCCCCCCCTCCCTAACTTATACCTCATTCTGATGTTATATTACACAGTCCAGACACATTAATGTGACCACCTGTTAAAAGCCAGAATAACCATCTTTCGCAAAGCGGACTGCTGCGAAACGTTGAGGAAGAGACTCAGTTAGGGCCCTGAAAGTGTTCAATGGTAGTTTGAGCCATTTCGACTCCAATGTCAAGACCAGCTGCGCTAGATTAGGCGGGTGAAGATCCATGGCGTGAATAACCCGATCGAGATGGTTCCACATATTCTCGATTGGGTCTGAATCAGGAGAGTTTGCTGGCCAGGGGAGAAGGGTAAACTAATCCTGGTGCTCTTTGAGCCACGCTCGTACACTGCAAGCTGTATGGCACTTCGCATTGTCCTGCTGATGGCTGATATCATCTTGAGGAAAAACAATGCGAATATAAGGATAGACATGGTCTGCAAGGACAGATGCGTACTTGTATTGATTCATCGTGCCTTCCACAATGATGAGTGAACCCAGAGAATGCCAGGAAAACATTCCCCAGACCATAATGCTCCCGCCTCCAATTTGGACCGTTCCGGCAATGCTGCAGGATGTTTGGTTTCAGAGGTTTCACGCCTCAAATGACAACGTCCATCGGTCCGATGGAGCATTAAACGTGATTCAACAGAAAATGCTAACTGTCGCCACTCAATGGACGTCCAGCTGCGGTACTGGCATGCAAATTCCAGGGTTCGTCGTCGATGGACAGTAGTCAGCATACAGTGCATGTACCAGGCTTCTGCTTCGGAAGCCCAGACGCAGCAACGTCCGCTAAACAGTAGTTTGAGAGACGATGTTGGTAGCCCCGTGGTTCATCTAGAGGGTCAGTTGCTCAACGGGAGCCCGTCTATTAACCCGAACGCATCTCCGCAGCCATCGTTTGCCTCTGCCATCTATGGCTCCTGGTGCACCACATTTTCCATGTCGCTGATTTTGGACGGTCCCATTTTTCCATTCACGGTACACTTTTACCACGGCGGCAAGCGAACAGCTCAAAAACTCAGCCATTTTGGAAATGCTTCCACCCTTTTCCCGAAAGCCAATGATCATGCCCTTTTGTACATCGTATAAATCGCTTCGTTTTTGCATTACGCCAACGATAGAAATGTTTTCCAAATCCCTCACACACCCTTTGTATACCCTTAACTGCACTGTGCTACTAAGTGCCTTCTGTGATTGGTTATTTAAAGTCGAAGTCGAAAGTACGTGGTAGTCACATTAATGTGACTGGACTGTGTATTTGATATAATTTAATGTTTATAAGATTTCAAGACATTCTACGCACGTGGCCCGGCGTTGCACGGGCACTTCGTGCCGTGAAAGTAGTGAGGAAAATTTTAAGAAACCACTCCCCGCCAAGGCGGTTCGCTAAGAGGCGCCTTCGCGCCTTTTCTTTTTTCCTGCATCAAAAAATCATTTGAATTATTTAGATGTTGCACGGGCACTTCGCGCCGTCAAGATGGTGAGGAAAGTTTCAGTAAGTTCAGCTCGCTCAAAGGAAAGAAGCAGACATAGATACTCAGTTTTTAATATAAGTAGATGCGTAGCCTACGAGGATGGACGCTCCGGTAGATGGCTGTTCAACTAATCAAGACACACGGCAGTGTGTCAGCCAAGTTCGCGCTGCATATCTGCTAGTGTATCTTTACACGAACCATTTCGGGCTACTTTCGACCCCTCCGTTTCTCAAGAACTACTTCATCAACATGCTTTAAATTTTGTAAGTCTATTAGAGTGACATAGAACACCCATAATCCTAAATTTTATGAATAAATCTCTTTTAGCTTTAAAGTTATTAATATTTGAAAAGTGAAAATATGGCGATTTTCTTATTTAGATTATACACTCACTCATAAAAATGTTTACCTACTTCCAAGTGTCTCAGAATCTTAAAATTTGGCATCAAGGTATATTTCCATACACTAACTATGGGAAAAATCTAAAAAGTCCAAAAACTACATTAAAAAAGCAAGAAAAAAAGCATTTTTTTAATGAGTATCTTGGCGCGATTTATAAATGGTTCGTCAAACAAAAGCGCCAAAATGCTTGTAAAACGTTGCCAAAAATAAAATACTTAAGTTTAAAATCAAATGTTTTATTGTAAGCTGTTTCAAGGCTTAGTTTGCCTTGACGGAAGATTAAAATGGTTTATCAAGATGAAATAAATAATTCGAATTCTAGAGATTGACTATGCCACCTTGCGGTGACTTAAGATATTAACCAAGTAGTTAAAATATTCTATTCCTCTTTTAAGAAAAATATAGGGTAAACACGAAGAAAATTTACTTGTTTTACCTGTTTCTTTCGTCATTGATCATAAATTGCAGCGTCTCCTATTATTTATTTGAATTACGAGTAAAATCATTAAAATTAAAAATATGTCGAATGTAGCATGGCCTATGTTATATCTGCGTTGTCAGCGTAACTGAAATCTCATGTTATGTGTGTATTAATTTGTGTCTAAATGAAAGCATAACCGTTACTTCGGCTTTTCAAAAATGCATGATATCCCAACAAAAACATAAATGTGAAAAAGGAGCCAAGTTCGGTTGAAACAACGTTTGGGCAGTTTGAAGCAGCGGTGCCACCGACAAAAGAGTTGAAATCTAACAGGCTCCAAGTTCTATAGCTGTTCTGTTAACTACAGTCGTGAGAGTTATTGAAATGTTCATTAATTTATTTTAATAACATTTCGTTAGTTCCTTTCATATCGGCTTCGGAACTGGGCAAGTTTTAATCGTCACGAAGTTACGTTCAAAAAAGTCCGACTTCCGTCAGTTAGAAATGAACTTGCCAAGTTATAAGAAGCCGATATGAAAGGAACTAACGAAATGTTATTAAAATAAATTAATGAACATTTCAATAACTCTCACGACTGTAGTTAACAGAACAGCTATAGAACTTGGAGCCTGTTAGATTTCAACTCTTTTGTCGGTGGCACCGCTGCTTCAAAGTGCCCAAACGTTGTTTCAACCGAACTTGGCTCCTTTTTCACATTTATGTTTTGTTGGGATTTATATTTCCGAAAACTACAAGTAGCTAGCGATAAAAGTACTATGTACTTGGCCCGTTAATGACTTTCATGTTTGATTTAGTTAAGCCTTCATACAAAATTCTCATTATCATTATTATTACTGTTTCATAACAACCACGTTTTGTAACAATGGATTTCATATTTAATCATTTAGGCCAAATCGCTTCAGATTTGACTACTTATTAATTGATATCTTCGTTAATTAAAATCGTATAATTATATAAATTGAAACTAATGAAGCCTGAAAAATTACCAATCTATAAGTACCTGGTTCGACTTTCAGTTCATTGGCGTACAGGAGAAAGAAGCGTGACATAGATAGAAAGATAGTTAGAAAGATACTCAGTTTTTAATATAAGTAGATTCTAATTAAAAATCCACATAAATAAAACAAAAAAATCTGGTATGGACCCCACACTACTTCCTTTTACGTGTAAATTTCTTAGTAGTTGCCTTAAGTGTTAAAAAGAGTGCTTGGAGTGATCAAGGTAACAATTCAAATATTTACTCCCCTAATCTGCCACAAAACAATGCAAAAAATATTTTACAATGGTTAATTTTCTAAATATTGCAGATTTTAACATCATTCAGTAGATTTTTCGCAAAATATCGCCAATAGCGCCAAATTGAACCCAAATTCAAAAAAAAAAAAATTTCGCCAAATTTGTCGCCAACTTGGCAATATGTCGCCAAGTTGGCGTCAAACACTTGGCGACCAAAAGCTTGGCGATATATCGCCAAGTGGTCGTGCCAATTCATATCACTTGAGTCTGCATTGAAATTAACATTGATTTACCCCAAAAAAGGGGTAAAACACCCCTTGGGAACATTCGAATGCAACCACAAGGGGAGGTGCACAACTAGACCATCCTCAGAGCCTACATACCAAGCTAGAAGTTTCTACGGCATATAGTTTTTGAGTTATGCGACATACATACGCACATACATCCGCACATACGTACACACAGACGTCACGAGAAAACTCGTCGTAATTAACTCGGGGGTGGTCGAAAATGATTTTTCGGCTGGTTATATGTTGGCAGGTACATATGCACGTGCTGACAGGTCGAAAAAACGACTCAACATTCATTCAGGGGTGAGCAAAATCAAAATTTTGACCCAAATTTGAGGAAAATTTTTTTCGCGATCACAATACTTCCTTTACTACGTAAAAGGAAGTAAAATATATATGTTATATGGATGTGTGTACCTTATACAAATCCACAATTTACGTCGGATCTTCACGAAGTTTGGCAGGAAGATACTTGGGCACTCGGGAAGGATAATAGGGTAGTTTTTGAGCGGGAAAAAAGTACCGATCCTTTCGAATAAAGGACTTCAAAATGGCTCTATCTAGCGAAATACTTATCGGATCTTCTCGATCTTCGTCTCATTTGAAAGAACGCAAAAATACCTGTTAAGAAAGTTTCCTTCCAAAGGCTTTCAAAACCAGTAATCGATATCTCCACCCTGAAGAAAGATATGGGCATTTGAAAATTTGGAAATATCCATTTTAAATTGGATTGATAAAAATCGTCAGCAGGAGCGTGAAAGAAATTAAATAGCGTAAAATAAATCTCCCCAAAAACAACAGTGTTGTAAAAAAATCCCCCGCCAAGAAAACCTTAAATACTCAGCCTTAAAAAGTTATGATATCGAGTTTTCCCGCCAAGTTTGTGCCAAACTACAACTAACCTGTATGTATAGTTCTTTTAAATTGTTTTCAGTTTTGCCAGGCGGGAAGCTTTGTCTTGTGAGGTGGTTGCTTAATGAGTAAAAACTTCCCTCCTGGCAGGACTGAAAACAATTTAAAAGAACTATACATACAGGTTAGTTGTAGTTTGGCACAAACTTGGCGGGAAAACTCGATATCATAACTTTTTAAGGCTGAGTATTTAAGGTTTTCTTGGCGGGGGATTTTTTTACAACACTGTTGTTTTTGGGGAGATATCACATGTTTTTGCATTAATATTATTTCTTTGCCTATTTTTTTTTTTTTTCTCTTCAAAATTTACTTTGCATGTTTTTTTTCCCTTCAACATTTTTCTTGGCGGTCCGACATCTGTGGTTTTCTTGGCGGCATGCATTTGGTGCAAAAGTTCAAGGATCTTCTTCAGTCTAGGATAAATTTGAAATCAATCACAATGTACCACCCGAACCGACGCAAAACAAAGCTAGTTGCTAACAACACTACGATTAAATTAAAAGTTTAAAAAAAAAAACCCCAACCCTTACTGCCGATCTCATATTAAAATGAACTAAATTGAAGATCCCTTTTAAAAGCCTTATGCAATAAAATCAATTACAAATATTTTATTTGTTAACAAATAGAAACTGGCAACAGATGAAATTATAAATCATTGAGTTTTCTTTCCTCGTGGCCCAACAATGAAAACATAAATGCTCAGATGTTGAACAGAGCTAGTAGACAGAAATCGGACCAATTTTAAGCATTAATAACTCCGGGGTGCGATGACCCCGGGGGGTAAATTTTGGGAAAATGTCCTCAATGTCTCATCGAGAATATTCATACCAAAAATCAACACTAAAGACCCCCGGGGAGAAAAGATACGGAAAATAAAAACGAAGGGGGAGGGGGTGGGGGGTCGAAAAACCCCCTATGCCGAGCTTTGGGACAAAATAAATGTGGGTGCAAAAGCAGAGCTCAATCCGAGTTACCGTTTAGTCTGGACCCCTGTCAAACAATTTTTAAAAAGTGCGAAAAATAGCGATTTTATAACATATATCACCCCTCCCCCTGAGGGTCCTGGATGTTTTGCTTTAGTATGTGCCGTCTGGGGCCGCTGGAGATTGAGTATACCAAAAATGAACTCTAAGGATCTTTATGGGGCTGAGATACAGAGGGGTGAAAACCCCGGTTTGGTTACTCGCGTAAACAGTCCTAGTCGCTCTTTTACATTTTTATTGGCGACGGAAATTTCTTGGCGGCTTGTATTTGGTTTTCTTGGCGGGGCGGGACGCTCCCGCGTCCCGTGATTATTGATAACAAAAAGATGTTGCCATTTTGTTCTTGAACATAAACAAAATTATTGCTTTTACTTTTCCTAAGGCCCCTATATAGACGAGCCGACGCATCAAGATTAAATTTGACCACTTTGGATCCAGCGCGTGTTTGAAGTTTATCTTTTCTGGCGAGTTATCGCTTTTTGGTAACTTTTCACGTGAATTTAACCATGGAGCTATTATCGAGCGAGCTATCGATATTTGGATGGAATTGTCTCCATGGAATTTAACAAAGCTTGGCAATCTCCCGAAACTTTGCTCTGGTAACCCTAACTACGCAACAATGAAAAATGAAAGTAAAAGTAAATGAGTTGGATCCAAAGTGGTGAAACTTAAGCTTGATGCGTCGGCCTGCCTATATAGCGGCTCTAGCTTTTCCTATAGCCGGGGATTTTAAACTTTTTTGGCGATTGATTCATTTTTCGTACTGCGCAAAATGTCGATTTTAATCTAATCGGGACTTTTATAGACACTCGTTACTTGACATAAATTGTATTCAAAAAAAAAAAAAAAAAAAAAAATTTGCACAATCTTTTTGAGAGGTAATTGATAGTTTAACTTTTTTACTAAATTTAAAATTTTTAGTGCCTAGGCCATTATTGATCTGTTACTCTCGTAAGAGGAAGTCAATACCCTCGTGCATCCACGCAATCAATCCTGCGATGAACAATAGCCATGTCCCCATCCGGGGAAACCTTCAATAGTAGCACACTGGAGGATGAGGGGCTGTGCCCCAGGTGCCTCAAACTTCAAAATTTTATTTATTTCGTGGTAAATTGTATTCTCAAGGTATACTGGACAGAGCCGGGCCACGAAGCTAGTGTATAAATAAAATTTAACTTTCGGTTAAAGAATTATTACAGAAAACATCAAAGTGTTAAGAAGAACAAGTATGCAGTGCTAAAAAGTCATGCAAATTCACGAAATTTAGAATTTATCAAGAATTCATTCATTTTATTTTTTCATTTTTGAGAAGGGAAAATTTATCATGGACGAGCAAAAATCTTTGAGGGCCGGTCACCTTATTTCTGTGGACCGGTGCCGGTTCGCTGGACCGGACGATTTGAGAATCAGTTTTAGATGCATTTATTCTTTGTTGTAAGGTTTAAGAATTTGACTCAACATTTTGAAACTCAACTCTAAACGGTATTATTTCATTTAGAAACAGCAAAAGCCGAGCTACACAGAGAAACCGCCGAGACTAATTATAGGCTGCACTGGGAAACCGACACATTGGCGGGTATTCTGATTTATTTACCGAAGGTTCGCGTTCATGCGACGCTGTAATTTTGGACGCCGTTGTGTCCACAAATCTAATGGGCGCTAACGACACCTTCTTACCAAACGGAAAGGCTTCCTGCTCTTATCTGAAATGCGCCATTTGCCACACCTTGAAAATTGATTTAATATTTGAAATGGTGGTTCATATCTTTCACTCGTTAAATTATGTTTTTCGTTATGGGAATATTTACGTTATGAATATAACGTACTGTTACAAATCTTGTAAATAGTGGTTGTTTTTGTTGTTGAATTGTTAAATTTGTTGGAAATTCCGTTAATCTTTGCTTAAAATTATCGTTGTTCTGTTGTAACCTTAACTGTAAGCAGCTTTTCCTACTTTGCTTAGGCAAATTCCATTAGGCGAGAAATCACTCCATTAGGCGAGAAATCACTAGGCGTCGCCAAGATTGGAGACATTTCGCGTCATTCCGGACAAAACTAAAAAAAATATTGTTATTGAAGGGCAACCCCCATTGTTCAATCCACCGCTCCCCTGCCGCCCAAAATATGTTCACCGCCCCTCACTAATATCTTCCCACCGCCCACTGGGGGGCGTTGTCGCCCCCGTTGAGAGCCACTGCCTTATATAAATACTTCAAAAAGTATTCTATTAACGTTGATTGAATAATAGTTTACGCACAAAACAATTTTAATCGTTTGCATTCAACCATTGTTGCAAAAGCTAAGTGGGAAAAAAGTCCACAGCTCCGTAACTATGACAACCATAAGGGAAAAGTGCGGAGAGTGGGAAATTAATATTTCTTTCATCCGCCTTCTCTCGTTACTCGGGGCATAATTAGGTTAAATGTTAAATAATATTGAATAACTTGACATAAGGTTTAATAGCTGATTGGCTTAAAATATTGAAAATTATCTTTTCCACTACACATTCGAAGTAAATTAGTACGTGTATGTAATCTTTCTATACTTTACAGTGGATTGACATTTTTTTCCCCTTGTATTTTTCTTTCTTTCTTTTTTTTTTTTTTTTTTTTTTTTTTTTTGAAACATTTGAACCCATTTATGTAAAATAGCCTAAAAACGATACGCTTGTTAGTTACTGCATACAAAAACCTGTAATGGGTACATCATTTTACTAAAGCTGTTTTTCACAAGTTAAATAGTCCTTCTTGAGAAAACAAGTCAGAGCCGCTATTTGGACATCAGAGTTTACTTATTGACAGCTATTTTCAAACAAATCAGTTAAGCAACGATCCAGCATGGGTAGCCACAGAAAGTAAGTTTTTTTGCGAACTTATTTTTCATAAAATTAAACTATTTTAAAATGATTTGCATAAAATTAATCACAGATGCCTTCTGTAATGTTACTTTGCAAAAGTAAAGTCAGGTAAGGTCATATTTTTCGCACATATCTGCCTAGTGTCCCATAAACAGGACGTTAAATAACTTAATAAATATGGCAACGGCGATTTATTTTACGCCTAAAATGTATGTAAACCATTCCAAGTAAGAGTTTTAAGCAGATAAAAATTGAAAAAAAATGTTAAAAAAACTTGGGCATAAATGGGTTAAAGGGACTTTGTGAGAATTAAAAAAAAAAAAAAATGTTGAATGGCGGAGCACTTTTTACTCTTCTGAGCCCCTCCCAAAAACTATTTCTGTATCCACCCCTGTCTGCGTTTATCGTACTTTTATAGGAGCAGTAAGAGTCTAAAACGTTATGCATTTAACTCGCGAATTATTGCTTTTTACTCGCATTCATGAATACACACTTCTCTTTGTTTGAGCAATTAAAAAACATCGCCTATTTCACACGCATACAAGGAAGCAGTGTGTGGTCCGTATCAGCTTTTTCTTTTCTGCGATCTGAATACTAAGAAAGCACTGTTTCAATCTAAATTCAATTACAAAATTTTAATTGTTTTTTCAAAAATATCTCTCCACGAATTAATGACAAAATAGTTTTTCCAGTCTCTTCGCTAATAGTATATAATAATAAAGTGACCCAAATTAAAAAAAAAAACAACTTCTACCTACATCATCGAATATTTATTGTAATTCTTCAAAGAGGTTGCCGATCTTTTGACTCATACACCGGTGAATAACCTTTTATTTAATTTTAAACTAAATTAAAATCCTCCTTTTTGCATTAAAAAAGAAAGTTTCCTGTGTTTTCGAAATATCTTAAAACTAATGATTTTGAAGTATTATTGCTTCTGCAATCCTTTTCTTTCTTGAAAAAATAAATAAATAAAAAAGCAATTAGAATACTGCAGTCCTTCTTAGTTTTAATGGCTGAACTTTTCCTCCATCGGTCATTCTAAGAAAAACAGTAGTTATTTTTCTTTCGTGTTTTTCAGAATATCTTACGTCAGTCTGATGATGTATGAACTTGCAACCAAACGGGAAGTTGTGAATGGCAAACAAAGGCTGGAATGAACTCTGGGGTTAAATTAATAGAATTCATTTTGGACTTTGTAAATTCTTTTGTTGCTTCGAAGTAAACACATAAATTTTCTGCGTTCTTAATTCTTAAAATTTGAATTATTGGCTTTGATGAATGTCTAGTGACTTTTAATGGCTATTAGTGTTTTTCTTCTCAAGGTCTGGTTTTCGAATGGGAAACGAGATTTGAATAGGTAAAATAATTTAACCCATTAATGCCTAGCGTCCCTTTTTAGGGACGGTCCAAAAAGTGTGTCTGAATTTACCAAAAATGAACATTTCAAAAAGATAATAGTGTTCAATTATTACTTTGGTATTGTTTCAATTCATTATTAACAGATTGCAGCACATTACCATTGTAAAGTGTGTTCTTTAGCCGTTTTATTATGATCTTTATCAAGAATTGCATTGTTCACAATCTCAAGAACAAAAACAAAAAGTTTTTTAAATTATTTCCAGCTTCCCAATTTATGTTGATTGCTGCTTTTATTTCTTCTTCTAAAATGTCTTTTTAAATATTATACCGTAGGCATAAAAAAAAAATTTAGTAAAAAAAGTACGTACCCTCTGGTGCCCAGCGTCCCTTTTTAAGTACGGTTTTTCTTTTTTTAGTAAAATAATTATTTTTTACATGATTTTTTTAAATTATTTTTCCTGTCCATTAGACTCATTTTGTAACCAATATACAAAATATTTTTGGGAAAAAAAATGTCAGGCATTAATGGGTTAACTTTTGTGGCAAAAATTTTATTTAAGGGATGAAGAATTGATAAGGAGGTGGTCACAGACAACCATTTGGGGGGAGGGTGGTGAGTTATCTAAGGTCTAAAGATATTGAAACAAAATAATACGGCAAAAACGTACAGAAAGAAACGAATCTAAATATCGTTATGAATTCATTTAAATATGTTTGGTGTGCGAAATTTTTTAAATTAAACATGATCACGGGACGCGGGAGCGTCCCGCCCCGCCAAGAAAACCAAATACAAGCCGCCAAAAAATTTCCGTCGCCAATAAAAATGTAAAAGAGCGACAAGGACTGTTTACGCGAGTAACCAAACCGGGGTTTTCACCCCTCTGTATCTCAGCCCCATTAAGATTCTTAGAGTTCATTTTTGGTATACTCAATCTCCAGCGGCCCCTGACGGCACATACTAAAGCAAAACATCCAGGACCCTCAGGGGGAGGGGTGATATATGTTATAAAATCGCTATTTTTCGCACTTTTTAGAAATTGTTTGACAGGGGTCCAGACTAAACGGTAACTCGGATTGAGCTCTGCTTTTGCACCCACATTTATTTTGTCCCAAAGCTCGGCATAGGGGGTTTTTCGACCCCCCACCCCCTCCCCCCTCGTTTTTATTTTCCGTATCTTTTCTCCCCGTGGGTCTTTAGTGTTGATTTTTGGTATGAATATTCTCGATGAGACATTGAGGACATTTTCCCAAAATTTACCCCCCGGGGTCATCGCACCCCGGAGTTATTAATGCTTAAAATTGGTCCGATTTCTATCTACTAGCTCTGTTCAACATTTGAGCATTTATGTTTTCATTGTTGGGCCACGAGGAAAGAAAACTCAATGATTTATAATTTCATCTGTTGCCAGTTTCTATTTGTTAACAAATAAAATATTTGTAATTGATTTTATTGCATAAGGCTTTTAAAAGGGATCTTCAATTTAGTTCATTTTAATATGAGATCGGCAGTAAGGGTTGGAGTGTTTTTTTAAACTTTTAATTTAATCGTAGTATTGTTAGCAACTAGCTTTGTTTTGCGTCAGTTCGGGTGGTACATTGTGATTGATTTCAAATTTATCCTAGACTGAAGAAGATCCTTGAACTTTTGCACCAAACGCATGACGCCAAGAAAACCACAGATGTCGGACCGCCAAGAAAAATGTTGAAGGGAAAAAAAACATGCAAAGTAAATTTTGAAGAGAAAAAAAAACAGGCAAAGAAATAATATTAATGCAAAAACATGTGATATCTCCCCAAAAACAACAGTGTTGTAAAAAAATCCCCCGCCAAGAAAACCTTAAATACTCAGCCTTAAAAAGTTATGATATCGAGTTTTCCCGCCAAGTTTGTGCCAAACTACAACTAACCTGTATGTATAGTTCTTTTAAATTGTTTTCAGTCCTGCCAGGCGGGAAGTTTTTACTCATTAAGCAACCACCTCACAAGACAAAGCTTCCCGCCTGGCAAAACTGAAAACAATTTAAAAGAACTATACATACAGGTTAGTTGTAGTTTGGCACAAACTTGGCGGGAAAACTCGATATCATAACTTTTTAAGGCTGAGTATTTAAGGTTTTCTTGGCGGGGGATTTTTTTACAACACTGTTGTTTTTGGGGAGATTTTAATGACATAATAATTCATAACTGCCATATCTAAGCGTTTAAAACTATATAGTTTTCTAAAAATATGATGAAAAACGAAATTGAAAACATATTTCTAAGTCGAAAGAATAACCAACTCAATAATAATAAGTTCCCTTCCCGAGAAAAGAAAAAAAAAAGAAAAGAAAGAAAGAAAAAACTGAGAACAGATAAGATAACACTGTATTTTTACATGTGAAAAACCCAGAAGGTAATATTTATTTCATAGAAACTATTTTCTCCTCAATACTTCAACTTTATGAATTTCATCGTTTAAGTCGCAATGGATCACGCCACTCGCTATCAACCAAACAAGGAAGACGATATATCTGGAAATGCAGGGTAACGGGCAACGTGAAATCAGTAAGAACTCGTGATTGCTTTGTAAATATTTTATAACAAAACAAAGTTTATAATTCCATTCAAATGGCAAATAATAATAATCGGATCTTTTATTACACCTCTTATGAACATATTACTAGCATACACTGTAAAAACCAGGGGTGCCAAACTGGTGACTTTAGTCAACATAGGTTGAAAATACGGTGTCGAAGGGTGCCATCAGGGAGCCAAAGTAGGGATTCGATTCCCTTTGGCACCTCCCTGGGTGAACGGTGCTTCCGAAGGCCGAGGGTGCCATTAAATCCCCCAATAGCAGAACGTAGGTCATAGCGCATGCGCGCTTACTTATTTCCATCCATTTTTAATGGTGGACGGTACGTTCTTTCACATTGGATAAATACAACTGGATTTACTCAGATTATTTGGTCTCACATTATCTTCAAATCCTCACGTAAGTACTACAGGTATTTTATCATAGTTTACTATTAGAACTTTCCAACACCTTTAAAGTTGTTTCAGTTGACTACTGCGTATAAGTTCAGCTTATTGCTACAACATTGTTATGTCTTGTGTTTTCTATCATGCATCAACGTTACTTTAAAAATATGTACCGGTATTTTCATGAATACTAGATAAACAGTATTTACTGATCAAAATGCTTAAACTAGCTGATATAAAAGAAAAGAAAAAAAAAACAAAACGAAACAAAGAACCGATTCAACTAGCAATTAGAAAGTTTTAGAAATTAATATATTTTAAACTTGACTGTCTCATTTTCTGAGTATAATAAGTGCTCTCTCACTATTATTTATTATAAACATTCGAATGTCATGACTCATTTCGTGAACTCTTTTTTATATTTGTTCTCTTCTTTATATTTTGTCTTGCTTAAAATTTTGATGTTTATGAAACGACTTGATTATCAAATGATCGTAATGCAACTGAATATTTTTGGCTTTTCGCAAAAGTGATTCAACAATTGACCTTCCCACTTAATTTTTAGTAGAAATAATGTTATAGTAAATGTTAATAACATTTTAAAACTGCTGAGTGATCTAGTGGATATATATACGAGAGTTAGAGCACGGACAGATGAATTAAAATCATAAATTCCTTTAAACTATGTTGGAAAGTCTGAACTGTGAGAAAATGCCTTAAATTACAAGTTTCAATCGTTTTAAAACCAGAATTCAATGTGAAAAATGTGCAAAGACTTCGAGAAAAAAGCAAATAAAGCTGAATACAACTACAAACAAAAACACATACAGCTTAGGAGGGGGTGGGATCGGCAATAGAGAACAGCGATGGTGCTATTAATTCTCTCCTAGGATTCCATCTTTCACCCCGCCGAGCATGCTGGATTGAGGGTGCCAGTTTTTCTCCCAGGCTACGGGAGAAATACTGGCTCCCTCCTGGGTGCCGCTGGTGCTACCTTAGACCATTACACACCCCTGACAGGTGCCAATCGCAACCAGTAATTTTAACAGTGTATGCAAGTGAAATTTCAGTAATCTTTGCTTTGCAAAGTCGGAACTACAATATATGCTCTAAAATATTGATATGTATATATTGGTTGGGATGGTAAGAGCGCATACGTGAAAAAAAAAAGTTACATGAAACAAAATATCCAGTATAATTTACCATCAACTCAAATAATTTTGCTGGGTGTTTTTTAAATCTTGCGCTGATAAAGAAAATGTATTAAAAAAATGCATCCTAATTTCTCTTTTGTTTGGTTTCTCCTTTTAAGTTTTTTTTTCCTCTTATGGTTGAAATATTAACTAGAAATTAAAGTAGGTAGAGCTAAGATCGAAACTTAAAAATGGTGCCTGTAGAAAAAAAAAAACTATCAGGGACACCGTGAGGGGAGTGTTTATGATCAACCGCAAAAGTTTTGACTTTATTCTATTTTATATTATAAAAACGAACTTTTTTGGAGAGTAAATAGGTATATAATTTCACTATTTAGCATTATATTTTAACTTAGTGATGATATTCCACATTTTGGATTTACTTCATCAATGGGGCAAAACCACCTTTTTGCAAAGGTTGAAAAAAAACATAGAACAATTATTCACATCAGCACCTTCAAACTCAAATGTATAAGGAAGTATGCTGACTAATTTTTTGTCACAAAAGTAACCTTAAAAGTCTCTTAATTTCTCTTCAAAACTTAACAGTGTGGTTTCGCCCCACCTTATACCCAAATTTTAAAAAAGGCTGCGTATTCTTTCAAAATAAGAACACTTTGTCACTGACAATGAACTAGTGGATTGTAAAAATTAATATTGAATAAAAAAATAGAGGCTCCTGTTTTTGTTAAATTAGACAATAATTAGCAGTATTCTGCAGTAATCCCCTCCCCCAACCTAGAACTAAGGCAGAAATACATGCAATATACCGCCAGCTCGGTAGAATTCGGCTTCGATCTTTTTAGAGCTCATCAGCCTGGAATAAGAATTAACCGAGATGGAGGTGGAAATCCTTTTATAGAAGCTAAGAGTGGCAAAAAAAAACTGGTAGTTTGTGTTTAATTAGCACACCAACGAAAGACCGCAACAATAGTACGGCAGAACTCGTAAATTTAAGGCGGAGCCTGGGTTTTGGGTATTAAGCAGAATATTTAGCCCCTTCTGACCAGGGGCGGAAAATAAGGGGGGCAAGAGTGGGCGGTCGCACCTCCAAAATTTTTTGCTCAGAATAATAAGAAACGTGTAAACTCAATTTGTATGAATCACAAATCAATGATCATATGTAAAAGGAATTTAAAAAGCTCAATAATTCTCAATATTAGTTGACGAAAGTGAAAAAATTTTAACACGAATAGTTTTTGTAATAAAGTTTTGCATCATTTGAATCAGCAGTAACCATGTAAAAGTACATAAATGAGAAATCTTGAAATTTTCTGAGTTCCTCTTATGATTTTTGAATTTATCAAGCTACTGTATATTGTTTAAATGAACTTTTTTTTCTTAAGATTAAATACATTTTACGATAGCTTCATTTTGCCAAATGTATTTCAGTCCATACTGATTAAATTCATAGTTAACAAACTCGCCCCCTCAAACGAAATGCTGAACTGCCGCCCCTGCTTCTGACTAATTATTACGGCAAGAAAGAGACAGGACGCGTTGAATTTTTAAATTGCAATTACCGTTTGAAAAACAATTTAGTGAGATGGACAATTAATGCACTAATTCATGAAGAACTACACTGCAAACAATGAACTGTTGTTTTTACAGTATAATTCTGGCAGCCGAGGTTCCAATTTAAAACTGTAAAATGCACCGTAATAAACTGTAAAACTAGCAATTTTACAGTTTCTTACTGTAAAGTTAGAAATTCTGCAGTTTATTGCCTTAAAATGTAGCTGTATTTTTACTGCAAAAACAAAAGTATAATCCTGGCAGCGAAGGTTATAGTTTAAAACTGTAAAATTAACGGCAATGAACTGTTGAATTAGCGATTTTAGTTTTTCTGTAAAATTAGCATTTTAACAGTTTAGTACTATAAAAGTAGCAATTTTACAGTTTGTTACTGTAAAATTAGCAATTTTTAGTTTTCTGCTATAAAAATAGCTGTATTTTACTGTAAAAGCAACATTCATATTTTACAGTATACTGATCAGAATGAAACAAATTTTGAAACCCCTTTAGATTTTATTGATTACAAAATACCATTGTGTTTTTCTTTTTTCCGATAAAATTATTTAGCAAATAACACTGGAATATAGTGCCGCACAAAAAGCTCGAACTACCCCTCAGCTGTCGTTTGCGTTTTGCTATTATACTCAGTTGCACCTTACCGACAGCTGTTACGCTATGGTGTGGGGGAATCTATTGTGCAAGTCTACCAAACGATTGCACTTGATCTGCTGCACCTGTATTGACATATGCTACCTGGAAAGGGGTGAAAGTTTTTTACGAGTGAAAATGGAGTAGGGGAAGGTTGGGGGAAGATAGTTGGGATAACTTACCTTTTTAATACGCTTTTATGTGGGTTTGTTTGTTTGTTTGTTTGCCAGTATGTATGTAACTCGGAATAAAAGATAAAATTCATGTTCTTTACCAATGTAAAAGTAATATGCTTAATACTATTATTAATACTATATATACTATTATATGAAGGGTCAGGGGGAAAAACCACGGTAGTCCACTTTTTGTTGAATTTAAACTGATGCTACCACCTGTTAGAAAAATAAGTGTAATTTCGTTTAGTATATGCAATATTCGTGAAAAAACACTGTAGTCCATGTATTATTGTCATTTTAGAACAAGTATACTGGGGAAGTTTATGAGTTCGTAAAGTTTAAATTTCGTTTTTCTCAAAATGGATCAAATGTGACTACCGTGGTTTTTCCCCCTGACCCTTCATATATTATCAGGGGTGCCCACACGGGGGGATTATGGCGCAAGTTGCGCCATCAAAATTTTTGGGGGGAATTTTTTTAACTAAGTTATTTATTTATTTAAATTATTCATCAGTTTATTTTTCAATTTAAATTATTTAGTGATTCTTTTTTAATAAAAATTATTCATTAATTTATTTTTTTTATTTAAATTATTTCTTTTATTTTTTTATTACTATTTTGTTTTTGTGTGTGTGTGTGTGTGCTTAGAATGACTGGAAAGGAAAAAATCGATTCTATTCTGCGCATAATTCGAACTTTAAAAAAATTAATAATACATATAAAAAAAAACAGTTATAATTTTAAAAAAATATATAAATAATAGTTATAATTTTAAAAAATAAATAAATAATATTTAAAAACATGAATAAAATAAAAAAAGAAAGATATAAAAAAAACACAAGAGTGTTCTGAAATCTTTTGGGGGGGAATTTGCGCCATTGAGCTTGGGGGAGATGGGCACCCCTGTATATTATTACACGTATTATTACACGTTGATGTGTTCAAATGTTTCAGTTGTTTGTATGTAACTCTGAATAAAAGATAAAATTCACGTCCTTTGCAAATATAAAAGTAATATACTGTCGTCCCCGCTTAATCGGGTAACGGATAAACGAATACCCCGCTTATACGAATGAAATATCTCGGAACCGAATATTTCCCGTGCCGTTGATTCAATGTTAAAGATCCCCGTTTAATCGAATAATATTTCTCGGAACCGACAGTATTCGTTTAAGCGGGGCCGACAGTATTTAGTACTATTATTATTTCTAATATTAGTACTAAATACTTCAAAAAATAGTAATTTCTTATTAATTATTTCTAATTTTTAAATTAGTTTAAAAAAAACTAAAAAAATACACTTTTAGATGCACTTATAATGCATCAACATGTAATATAGTATTATAGTTTATATAATATAATTTAGCCTTTTTAGTATTTTTAATACTAAATGAAAATGGAGTAGGGGAAGGTTGGGGGAAGGTAGTTGGGATAACTTACCTTTTTAATACGCTTTTTAAAAATGAAGAAATGATTTTTATTTTTTTTTTTTTTGAAAAATACGGTACACAAAGAAAGGTTAATGTATTTTGTAGCGAAACTTGAATTGATACATTACTCTTTTATTTTTTAGCTGTAAGTTTGTATAGTGCTCGCCACTAATAAAAACACTGAATTATAAAATCAGCCGCTTTATAAAATCAAATATGGAAGAACAGAATCATTATTACATCAAAACGTGTTAAAACCATCTTTTAATAAAATCATTAACGCCGTTTTATAAAATCAAGTTTTTGAAGAGTTTATGTTAAAAACGGGGGGGGGGTGAGAAAACACGCTTTTCTTTG
Source organism: Uloborus plumipes (assembly GCA_038373865.1). Lineage (NCBI taxonomy): Eukaryota > Metazoa > Arthropoda > Arachnida > Araneae > Uloboridae > Uloborus > Uloborus plumipes. Next base: position 19,608 of record JAXGGA010008264.1, read on the forward strand.
TCTGAATAAACCAGAATTTTTCTTTCTCTTCAAGAAAACAGTTTGACAGTTCATATCATTCAGTTTAAGTATAAATCGTTCACAAGAAAAACATGCCAAAATATCAAGATTTAGGAATGATTTTTTCTTTCATTATTCTGTTTCTCAAACAACAATGTGTCAATATTTTAAAATCCTTGTATAATTTAAAAAATGTACTTGTTACATATGAGTTAAATTTGAATTGTGTTTTAATTAATTTGTGTTAATCAAATTGTGTACTTAATTTTAAATATAGATAATAGTAATTCATTTATTTTTTATTTTGTTTTCACTTTAAAACCTTTTCTTTTTGTAATTTTATCTATGCTGGTTTATAAAATCAGCCGCTTAATGAAAACAGATATCCTTGGCACAAATGGGATTTTAATAAGCGGCGGGCACTGTACCTTCAAAAAAGTAAAAAAAAAAAGAAACAATTCCACTTAAAAAATACATGGACCAAAGTAAAATATAAAACATTTTCTAGGAGACACCGATCAATCGGCAGTACCGATTAACCGGCTATAATCGGTTACGTTTGCCGGTTATTAATATTTGGCAAAATTTTCGATTAATCGACTTCTTAAACCTTTTAACTGTCATGCCCGAGATAGTCTCGGGCACAGCTGGTTTTCGAAAATGTCACGCCCGAGTATTACTCGGGGTAATTTTTTTCTTTTCTTTTTTTTTTTTTTGAGTGCATCGTAATTTTATACCCGAATATATATCGGGAGACGTTTATTTCGGCTTCATCTCTTTGTCAAACCCGACTGTTTCTCGGGTTTGTGCTTGGAAAAGTGTTAAAAATCAAAATAACTTGACAGTTAAAGGGTTAAAAAAAATTTTTTTTTTAATATACCTTCACTAAGAAACTATGATAAATAATTTCATTAACAGTATATAAATGTAATTTTCTGCAATCCTCTCTTACTATAACAAGCAGTATGAAAGTGTACAGAGTAACAACAAAACAAATAGTTCATACAATGCGTAAAACTGAATGAAATATTAAGAGAAAACCTTCACATTGTTGGTATTCAAATGAAACTATTATAAATAATTCAATTCCTAAACTGTTAAACTGGAATGCGGAAACATGAGGTTATTATTTTTTTTTTTTTTAATAATCAGTCAAATTTTACCGATCAATAGGCAGAAAAAATATTTTTTTAAATTACTTACGCCTTAAGTACGCCTTGAACTACGACGAATAAATTTATAAACAAGAAAAAAATAATTTTTTGAAAACATACGTATAATATGTAGCACGAAAGTTTAGTGAGTAAAAACAAAACAAATAGTTTAAAGAATGAAATATAAAAAAATAATCCCCACAGTTGATATAAAGGTTTTAATAAATAAATTTTCCTGCTTTGAATAAATATACACATATAGACAATGTTGCAACATTTTTTTCATGTGTCGATACTTTTCTCTTTAGCATAGTGCCTTCAGATAATCTCTAATTTTCAAAGAATAAAAGTCTTGAATTAAATGATGGCTTTTAATAATAGCAAAATAAATTTAAATTAAGAACACTCCTAAATTAGAGTGCTTATTACAACAGCACAAATTCACGTCTAGGGTGTAAATGAAATTTTTTGAACAATAATACGAAAATTAGTTCAAAGCAATTTGATTAATTTTGAAATTATTTTGGGAAAATTAGGAAAATGGAAAAAAAAAGTCTTCTCTCAGAAATAAATAAGAAACTATTTCCAAAATCAGAATTGCGAAAGAAAAAAACGGTGTTGGTGAAATTGATAACATGCATTATAATCATCCGGATCATGAATCGGCTTGCTCGATTAAACGGCCGATTATCAGCAGCCGATTAATTGGTAATCGGTTAATTTGTTTATCGGTGCCAATGAATGTGTTTTTAGCAAATGAATGAATTAATTATGAAACAAAAACGAATAAAAAAAACGCTTTTTTTTCAAGAAAAATAAATGAGTGAATCAAATGTCATTAAATAGAAATGTCAACCTTAGGCGGAGAAAAAAAAAAAAATACCGAAGTGAAAAAAGTATCAAAAAATAAATAAATAAATAAAAATCATACAACATAAGAAGTTTTAAAAAATTGAAAAAGTATTGTAATTATCACTGAGATTAGCCATAACAAATACTTTGTAGTATGTTTACTGCTTGTTATTCGATGGTTACGTTAGTCACACTCCATCTTGAGTAAAAGTGACACTTAAGACTTAAAAAAATTAAGATTTAATAAATGTGTTTTATGTTTTTAAAAGCCAACTTTACACATTTTTCAAATATATCATTCAATTTTTAACACTTGCTTAACTTTGAGAAATTGTTGTGATGAGCATTAATTTTCAGGATTGCAAAAATGTTGCGTTAGTTACGCTGCTATTTTGGTTGAAAAAAATCTACTGTCAGTAATTTTGTTTTAAATTCTTAGCAGAAATGATACATAGATACCATGTACATTGTAAATCTACCGGCATAACTAAATTATATTTTTTATCCTTTAACCCATTAATGCCTAGCGTCCCTTTTTAGGGACGGTAAGTTACAAGTAAAAACAGTTACAAAATCAGCTCTGAATGTTACGTTAGTCACTATGGAATGACCCTTTAAGAGTAATATAGTGCTTTTTAAAAGGCTTTACGCTACGATACCGGGTAAAAAAGAAGAAAAAAAAATGAGAACATTTTTATAAAAAATTTTAAATCCCCCAAACAGCTGAAATTCTGCAATTTTTTGGTTTTTCTGGCTTGTTCCCGGATCAGAAGGTATTATTCGATTTCAATGCATTTTTAAAATTTCGGAAGGTTTCATCAATCGCAACTTTTCCGTCTCCAAGAGCATTTAAATGAAACATTGAAAAAAAAATTTTAAATACCACTAAAAACACATGAAAATTTCCATTTTTTCAAAATTTCAGGCTCGTTGCGGGATCGGATGATATTATCCGATTTCAAAATTTTTTGTTTTGTTTTGTAAGTCGTCACCAATCGCAACTTTTCCGCACTATTACGATTCGAAAATAAAAACTTTGTTATTTTCGCTCCACCCTAATGTATATCTTTCAATGTCGTACTCCATCAGCGCATCAGCCGTTTTTTAAGTAAAAGGCGAAAACCTAGCTTGCCAACTCTCGTTACAATAGCCCTTGTTATTTGCATTCTGGGGGCATCCTTCGGGAAAAAAAAATCCTCCCCGATTTGGAGTTGAGGTATGGGGGAATAAAAACCTGAGGTATGGTGTTGTGACAATGTGTTTGCACAGCTGGATTTATGACGTGTTCGGTTCGCAACATAGCTTGGGCAACAAGAACATGGTGTTCTTATTATTGGTGTATTTGTTTGAATAGGGTGGACATCGTATTCGGCAAATTCGATCCTTTCGATGTTGGGGGAGGGGAGGGATTACTCATATTGAATTCCCAAACTTTGAAAGCTCTTAAGACGACGAAAGCTCCATTGGGACAAAAATATGTGTTTAATGGACAGGAAAAATAATTTAAAAAATATCATGTCAATTTTTTTTTTTTTTTATTTAAAGAAGAAAAATCTTTACTAAAAAAGTACGCTCGGCACCAGAGGGTACATACTTTTTTTACTGAAAATATTTTTCTGCCTACGATATAATATTTTAAAAGACACTTTATAAGAAGAAATAAAAGCAGCAATTAACATAAACTGGGAAGCTGGGAATAATTTTAAAGACTTGGCTTTTTGTTCTTGAGAATGTGAACGATGTATTTCTTGATAAAGATCATAATAAATCGGCTACAGAACACACTTTACAATGGTTATGTGCTACAGTCTGCAGTTTGTTAATAATGAATTGAAACAATACCAAAGTAATAATTGAACACTATTATTTGGTTGAAATGCTCGTTTTTGGTAAATTCAGACACACTTTTTGGTCGTCCCTGAACAGGGAAGCTAGGCATTAATGAGTTAAGTACCTTGCACTTAATAAACGCACAGAACATCACTCCGTAACTAAAGATTTCAAATAATCTTGAATAAAAGTACAAACATGGCAGTATGAGAATGTTTTCATTTGATGTTTTTTTCATTAATTTCTTGCCTTCTTTTCAGGAATTGAACTTACATTGGATTCATTGCAAGAAGTCTTTTACAAATATAATTCAAGCTTATACAACGAAAGAAAAAAAAAATCTAATTTCTTCGAATTAAGGGTTGACGCTCTAAAACGAAATATGTTGATTAAGATGACTGTCAATGTCGTTTGTAAAGGTCAAGGACATTTTTTCTAAACTTTTCTCAGGTCTGGGATGAAAGTTTCAACTGCTGTTGATAGAGGAAGAATCTAGATAAAAATATCAACAGTACATTCATATTTGAATGATTTTCGCATTAAAAAAACTACATGCTGAGTCCAAATGAATTGGGTTTCCCCTTCGAAGTTTTGATGGTTGGGATTCATGGGTTAAACCACAAAAAATACGCAAATTTGAACTTAAAAATGAAATTTTTTTTCCTTAGAAGTTCCTATGGAGTGGGCCACGAAAAAAAAAACTCATTCGGTACTTACGGGAAATGCCGAAAGATAAGTGCAATAAAACAATTCCAGTGTAGATGAACTATAGACTATTTTGTGGAAGAAAAAGAAACGTCTGTCAATAGAATTACCTGCTACTGTTTTGGGGTCTTTAGCACACATTGGACATATTGGTGTGGTGGTGGAGGGATGGGGTGGGAGGAAGCGATGAGTAATAAGTGATGCTTTTAGTAATTACTACGTAAAAAACTGCGCTGAATTTATGTGAATAGAGAAAACAATAATTTTCTTTCATTTGTTTTCTTAACCCATTAATGTTTAGCGTCCCCAAAAATAATTAATGTCCCCAAAATGAACATTTCAACCAAATAATAGTGTTCAATGAGTACCTTGGTATTGTTTCAATTCGTTATTAACAGATTGCAGCACATAACCATTGTAAAGTGTGTTCTGTGGCAGTTTTAATATGATCTTTATCAAAAATTACATCGTTCACAATCTCAAGAAAAAAAGCTAAGTTTTCAAAGTTATTCCCAGCTTCCCGGTTTATGTTAATTGCTGATTTTATTTCTTCTTACAAAATGTCTCTTTAAATATTATATCGTAGGCAGAAAAAAAATTAGTAAAAAAAGTATGTACCCTCTGGGGTCTATCATAACTTGTAAGGGACGATTTTTCTTTCCTTAATAAAACAATTATTTTTGACATGATATTTTTTAAATTATTTTTCCTGTCCATTAAACACTGTTTGTAACCAGTATACAAAATATCTTTGGGGAAAAAATGTCAGGCATTAATGGGTTAATACTTCATGAAAATACAAAATTAGGGCATGCTTTTTTTTTTCAAACCAGCAAAAAATAACAATTTACTATGTGCCTGTTTTCCCAAAAATCACCGTTAAAGCAAATCGAATTTTTGAATTATTTCTGCCCATCGCGAAAGCTTCGCGCTTGTTACCTAGTCTTCTTATGTATTGTTTTTCTGTAGCCTGTTTTCTTTACCACACCAAAACTTTCTTGTTTCTTTATCAAATTCTATGATATATGCCTCATTTCAAAGCTTATTGTGTTGGCTATAGACGAAAAATAGACCCACTGTCTATTTCTTTTTTCTTTTTTTTTTTTTGATCGAAAAACCCGCTTTTTTTCCCTTTTTGTCTTTTATTACACATTACTTCAATGAATAAGCTCCCGAACAGGGGTTCCCATCCCCCCCCCCCCCAAGCTCAATGGCGCAAATCGCCCCTCAAAAATTTTCACAACCCTCTTGTGCGTTTTATTTTTATTTTTAACCCTTATTTTTTTTTTTTTTAATACTTATTTTTTAAATATTTATTTGTTTTTTTAAATATTTATTTATCTTTTTAAATTATAACTATTATTTTTTATATATTGATTTTTTAAAAGTACTAACTATGCGCAAAAAAACCGCTTTTTTCCCTTCTAGAAATTCCAAGCACACACACACACACACACGAAGAAAAAAATAAATAAATAATAAAGAAATAGTATAAATTATAAAAATAAATTAATAATTATTGAAAAAATAAATTAATAATTTAAACTAAAAAAAATCAGAAAATAATTTAAATTAAAAAAGAAATTAATAAATAATTTAAATAAGTAAATAAATTCGCTAAAAAATCCCCCCCCCCCATTTTGATGGCGCAATTTGCGCCATAACCCCCCCCCCTGTGGGCACCCCTTCCGAAATATAAGGTGCAGTGTCGTGGTTGGACAGAGCATTGCGTTGTATACGTGAAGATCGCACGTTCAATTCTGCCTTGGGTTTTGTCGCTTTTTGTTGACTTTTTTCACCGGCTAATTTTGATCCAAATTTCTAAAGTTATAAAACCGAAACTCATTGTAGGATTTTAACCCATTAATGCCTGACATTTTTTTTCCAAAGATACTTTGTATACTGGTTACAAACAGTGTTTAATGGACAGGAAAAATAATAAAAAAAAATATTATGTAAAAAATAATTTTTTTATCAACGAAAGAAGAATCGCCCCTTAAAAGTTTCGATAGACCCCAGAGGGTACATACTTTTTTTTACTATTTTTTTTTTTTTGTCTACGATATAATATTTAAAAAGACATTTTATAAGAAGAAATAAAATCAGCAATTAACATAAACTGGGAAATCTGGGAATAACTTTGAAAACTTAGCTTTTTTTCTTGAGATTGTGAACGATGTGAGTTTTGATAAAGATCATATTAAAACTGCTACAGAACACACTTTACAACGGTTATGTGCTGCAATAACTGAAACAATACCAAGGTACGAATTGAACACTGTTATTTGGTTGAAATGTTCATTTTGGGGAAATTCAGACCCCTTTTTGGACCGTCCCTAAAAAGGGACGCTAGGCATTAATGGGTTAAACCACAGTTTTTCTATTACATTAAAACCAGAAAAGAAAATGTTAATTTAGCATGAGTAATATTTCTTAAAGGTGCTTGTTTTTTTGGTTCTTTCCTCAATATTTCATAAATATGAAAACGTAGGATGAAAAATGAACAAATAAGCTTTATGCTAAACTATATTTGAAGTTAAAAATCAACGTAAATAAAGCACAAATAAGGTAGAAAGTACAGCAAATAGCTATTTCAAGGCTAAAATGGAGCCTCTTCCTCAGTGCAAGAAGCTCAGCAAGCAACATGAAAGCTGTAACAGAACTGAGCACGAAGCACGTGGGCCCGGTACTTACACCAAATGGGCCAGTGTGCATGAACTCACGACAGGACATACGACAGGCCCTACAAAAGTCGGGCATGATTTTATTTTATCTTAAATCAGCGAAAAATAGCAATTCACTTTGTGCCTGTTTTATGAAAAATTACAGTTTAAATAAATTGAATTTTTGAGTTACTGTCTAGTGCAAAAGCTTCGCGCGGGTCAGCTAGTCTGAACATATAACTTTAACGGCCATATTCACCATCACGGATTATCTGCGGGAGAATCCGCGGATAGAAGAATCGCGCGATCCAAGATAATCCGCCATTCTTATTCACCAACCGCGAATAAATGAATCACAGGATTATTTAGCCACAGATGTAACGTCTTCTCATATTGGTTGCTTCGGATCACATGACAATGTTTACAATCCGCCGATTGCACTGCGCGGAAATGCATCCATTTCAAAATCATTGATGATGGGAGTGATTGCCTTATCTCTCGTGGTTTGGCTCTGTACGTTGGAACCCAAAGCATTTATGATTTCTCGAACAGTTCCTTTGTTGAAGCGGAAACTGTTCGGAGATTGAAAAAATCAATTTGTATTCAAAAAATGAAATAGAATGTGTTCATTTTAAATATAAATCAAAGTGTTTTAATCTAACTTATATTGTTTTGATCTGCATGAAAAAAACCTATCAAAATCAATTTCAAAAGGACTATTTTTCTACTTTAAATTAAAAAATTCAAACTTGTTAATTTACGTAATAGTAGTAATACGTCATAGCTATTATACAGTGTGCTTTTTCTTTTTTCAGTTAATGATATTGCAACTTCCTTTTTATTATTCAGTAACACTATTCATCAGAAGGTAACAATAATAACAAGTTTATAAAATGTTATGTTGCATAGCCACATCAATAATGCAATATAAATAATATAGCAGTGCTTAACTATTAATAAATTAGTGCCAATAGACAGTAATGCGATCTTTGTGCACTCTAATGCACTTATTTTATTCATAAATATAATTTTAAATAATAAATTTCAGTTAAGTGTTGAGTTCTAATTAAAATTATGAATGACCGAATTCTATACTTTTGCCTAAAATCTACTTCATCCAGAGTTTCCAAATGATTTTCTCTTTGGTCTGGGATGAACCTTGCCCTTCTTTCAACAATTTCAAGATCTTGGAGGTTCTGCAAATCTTCTAGATCACCAGCAGAAAGATAATCATAGCTGTTCGCCATCATATCCGCCATGATGTATACAAGAGAAATAAGAACTAAGGCAGGAATTCAAGTGAAACACGGACGATCGCAACTCACCAATGCAATCGCAAATTCCCAAATTTGGATACGTTACAATCGCTACGAGATGCGATTCTAATGTAATTCGATTTTCAGTAGCGATTACAATTTGCGATCGCCTCGAAGCGATTGCAATGGTGTTTCACTTGAATTCGGCCCTAAGTTCTTAAACAGCACGTTAAACAGGTGGTCAAGAGTATAATCGCGGAATTAATCCTCCAAAATCGGTGGATAGGTTTCGAGGCTACAATCGGGTGATTATATTCCCGAATTATCTTCCGATTGCGTTGGTGAATACCGCTGTCGGCCGAATCGGGGGATAATCTTCAACCGTGGCAACATCGGTGGATTATCCGCTATTGTGAATACGGCCGTATATAAGGATTTTTTGAAAAGTAATCCAGAGATCCGGATAAACGACTGCCGGATTAGCGAGATTCTCCTGTATTAAGTAGTGAGTATACTACGCTACTTTTACGTGTACTCGTAAGCAGTGGCGTATCCAGGGGGGGGGTGCCAAGGCACTAATGCACCCCCCAAGATTTTGTAAGACTATAAAAAATGGTGGCACCGAATTTTTTTTAAAAACATGTAACCTTCATGTAAATATGCTTCAGGTTTTTTCAACGAAAATTACTTTTCGGACACTAAAATATTGTCATATTATTTTCAGTTTTCGACAATAAGAAGCAAAACTAATTGTTATTCTGTAATTGTGGAAATGTAAGAGGAAAATGAGCGATGTATCCGCGCCTTATTGTTCTTGCATGATATTCATTTTTGTGAAGAAAAAAAAAAAAAAAAACAATCTTTGAGCAACGTTCAATAGAAAAAATTAAATCGAAATACTGCGTTTTTAAAGTTTCACCATATTTCTTGACTTTTTTCCTTTCTCATCACAGTGTCGATGTTCGATGTGCACCCCCCAAAATCAATTCCTGGATACGCCACTGCTCGTAAATACGTACATTAGCTCATCTTTGTATTTTAACGATTACGATAATTACTTCTACCCATTGAGGATTTTATACATGTTATTACAATTAGAAGTCCCACATATCAATTACTGAATTTAAGTTGCCGACTCTATGGTTTTTAAAAATAATTTAACCTCTTTCCCACGCGACAATTACTTCCACACGTATTTTCCCATGCCCACGCCAAGAGAAATTTAGCTAATTAATATTTATAATGTGTTTTTGCTAAAGTTACGGAAATTGAAGTTCTGGTTATTCCTGCAGTTCTGGATTTCGGTCAGACGATATTATTATTTAGTTTGATTTAATAACAATCTTTTTGTAAATTAGAAAAATAGAATTTTTTTTTTTTTTTTGAGTTTTTTAAAAAAAATTTATAGTGGTCTAGGATCAAACATAAGTAGCCGCTGAATAGCTTTCTCACCACAAGCTATTTCCTGAATTAAAATTCCAAACCAGACTCATGCAATGATTTCATTTTTCTGAAAACGAAATATGTACTGGAAATTTAATTCAATGAGAGAACTTTGGTATGCAAGTAATTGTGCAAATTGGACAAAAGAAAATAGTAAGCTTACTGGAAGAGGAATCCGGGGCAAAGTGAAATAGTTAAGATATCTCACCTTTTTCAAAATGAACGAATTGGAAAATTACAGTACATAAAACAGAGCAATGCATTTATAATAAAAGTTGTATTGAAACATTATTTTTAATTTTTGGCAGTAAATTTTTACTTAAAAAAAATAGGATTTAATTTTCGTGGGGCAAAGCAAAAAATAAAATATTTTTCAAATGAAATACAGTGAACTCTCACTTATGCGCCGGCCCAAGGGACCAACAGAAAAAGACGCATAAGTGAGAGAAACGTATAAGTGAACAAGCCTATTTAAAGGACTAAAATGCAACATAGGTTCTAATGAGAGAATGAATAAGAATGTTTCTATAGAAAAGGGACACATTACTACGGTTTGGCAATTACTGTAACGTAACTACAATAATAAAGTGAAAACAAAAATTGTAGCATACCTAATTACAAACTGTTCCCTTTGAAACGATTCATAACAGATAATTGTCCCTCTCCGAACTCTAGTTCATGCGGAAAAAATACCTTCCGTGAGAAATAAAGGCGAAAGATTAAAGAGGAAAGTGAAGAAAAATGCTTATTTTTTAAGGAAATTAATTTAAATTTTTTACATTTTAAGGAAAATTCGGCGCATAAGTGAAATATTTATCTTTAGAGCGTCGCATAAACGAATGATACTATCATTATTTTCCTATGGAATGTGCTGGGTCCATTCAAAATCATCGTATAAGTGAAAAAGGCGCATAAATGAGGCGGTGTATAAGTGAGAGTTCACTGTATTTTCCAGTTGATTATTGAAAAAATGACTTTTGATAAAACTAATGAGCAAGTAATAGAATGTATGAAGTATGAACTAAGAAAGAGATAATGAGATAATAAACGAAAAAATAAATTAATTAACAAATATATGGGGAAAATAAATGAGTGAATGAATAAGAAAATAAGTGAAGGAATGAATAAATAAGGAAATTATTAAATGAGGCATTGTAAATGAATTAATTTGTAAATGAATTCAAAGGTGGTTTAATAAATGATCGAATAAGTAAACAAAATGAACTACTTCACTGTACCCCGTATGTGTCTGATTAATTCTACAGAACATTTGAAATGAAATAAACTTAATATTGAATGCATAAACACTGCACCAAATATTAGTGAGTCTCAATTAATATTTAAGATGTTAATAACAAGAATTTTATCTTTTTTGTAACAAAACTTTTTTTGATTTATAACAAAATATAGTAGAGTCTCGTTAACTCAAAGTCCCAAAAGACAGGCTAAAAGCTTCGAGTTATCGGTAATTCGAGATATAAGAAATTCCTATAGTCTTTTCAAGAGTTTGGGACCCATGGAAAAGTTCAGTTATCGAGACTCCCAACTCCCACTGTAACAAAATATAACTACAAGTATCAATCTTTGATTTTTGCTTGAATTATCATATACTTTGAGCTTCAGAGATAAGTTGTCTGCGATAGACTATTTGTGTTACTACGTAGTTAAAATATTACCGTATAGAGTTGGAGCTAAATCAAAGCAAATATTGCATCATTTCACTTTGCCCCACAATCCTCTTAAGGAATGCAATCGTCGATTAAATAATACTAATAATAATAAAATACGATTTTAAGCAATTTTTTAAATGGTTGGTAATGATATAACTAATTCGAAACAAAAAAAAGAAGCCATTTTAATGAACTATTAAAACACAGAAGTATGAATAATCGATGACTTTTAAAACGTGAAGGGGAAAATTCATATCCTCATTGAAACTCCATCTGAACTTTATTTCTATCTATGTCAGAATACTGTATTAAAAACTTAGGCACTTAAAAATATACTGTGATTTAGATTACAATTGATGGTCATTATTTCTGTCTCTTATTCTTACACGAGAAGTTTTGCAGTAGTAGTCAAATTCTGATAGCATAACATTCAATTTCAATAGTTAAAAACTTCAAGATTGATTTCAGAAGGATATGGATTTCATGGGAGAAGTCAGTGAGTTGAATTACCCCACACAGGTTCAAATTAATTTTTGTCTGATCAACAAGTTTCAATCTTTGATGTTGGAAGGTAGGGAGAAGAAGGGTTTGCTGCGGAAATATTCTTAACTGTAGTACTAAAAACGCAATGGAAAATAGTCTTTTATGAAGAAAGACGGGGCTCAAAACATTGAACCGGAAATCGGGAAATTTTCAAAATTGAAGCTGTGAACGGTGATTTTGGATGATCCTTAGGTAATTGGAGTTTTGGAAATCTTTCACCAGAAAATCTTCAAAAATGGAATCTTAAAAAAGCTATTGTAAACTGTATTTAGCTGCGTTTAAGGAAACGATACGGTTCAGGAAATCTCTGTCAACTTTTCAATATTGAAATTTTCCAAAGATGCAATTTTTGAGAATCCTTAATGGTGTCGGGTTGGGGGCATAAACTCTCCCCCAGAAAATTTTCGGAATTTAAATTCTAAAAATGCTATTAAAGGTCATTTTCAACGACACTAGGCGAAAGCATGGAATTCAGAGCTCTCCCCTGGAAATGTGTCAATATTGAAGGTTCAAAAGCGCAATTTTTTTTGCGCTTTTTTGCGATGTTAGGGAGCGAGACTTTGTGGTTTTTTCTCAGAAATTTTTTGGAACTGGAGTCTCAAAAACGCAATTGTATAGCTGATTTTGATAGCGTCCGGGTAAGAAGTGGTTTCAAGGAATCTCCCTTACCAAATTTTTGAAACTGAAACTCCAAAAGAGCATAAAATATGACAATATAAGACTATCTTTGATGACAAGTGGATCCGGAAATTTTTCCCTAGAAAACGGAAACTAAGAATTAAAGTCCTAAAAACACAATTAGTGATTTTTTGGGATGTTGATGGCAGATGGCCGTGTGGGGAGGGGGGGGGATACTCGGTGCTCGTCTCCTGAAAAACATTTGAATTTTTAAACCTTTAGTGGATTCGACACTTGTGTAATCTCGCTAAAATACACTCCAAAGGTCTTTTGAAATCAGTTTATCTTAACCGTAGTTGGTCTTATCCGAAGAACAACACACGAATACACTACTAACCGTAGGGTGGGAATCGGAAAAGCAGTCCGTCTCAGCTGTAGTTTGTTTTAAGCGTGTTCGAATTAACGAGATTCCACTATGCAAGCAAGAGCGTGAAAGCGGTATCTCTTTCATTCAGTGCCGAAGTCGAAGAGAAACTCCAGCTTCGCCTCTTCAAGGCAACAGCAGAATTGCGTGGGAACGTCGACATTACGAAAACGGAAGGCGAATGTTAATGCCGCTGAATGTCGTCATGTGTAACGATCGGAACAACGAAGCGCCATCCGCGTTGCTTTGCGCGTATCCTGATTTTTTTTTTTTTTTTTTGATTTTTTTTTTTACTCGTGGCAAAAATTTTGCCAGTTTTCTGGGGCGAGGAAAATGGATGGGTGTCAAACGTTCTCCTCCTCTCTTGCGCGATAACGACACTGCTTCGGTTTCTTTTTATTTGATACACTTTTCCTTGGAAGGCGTGCCGCTGAAATTGAGTGGTGACAAGATTTCAATTTTGTATGCGTTTGGGACAGTTCGCAACGAATCTTGAGATCAGAGAATTCAATCCGAAACATTGGAACTGAGATTTACACACCTTCAACGATTTATTGATTAGGTTGATCAGCTATTTTTATTGTCCGAATGTAAACCAATAGGGAAGTTTCAACCTGAGAAATATTCCTATTTGGACTACTAGAAGCTGTTAAGAGATTTACAAGACCTAAAAATTCCCCATTGCCGAATTTTAAAACACAATGATCGATTTTTAATGATTTTTTTTTAAAATCCGCGTGTAAAAAAAGCGCGCCTTGAGAACGAAACCAGTGACTTCGGAACGCTGTAATTTCAGCCTTTCAAACACAAAAATTATTCAGCTGCTTTGCTATCTTTTCATTGCGGAGTCCACCCCCCCCCTTTCGCTGTCAATTTGTTCAAGTTTATAAATTCACTATGGAGAATAGATTCATCAAAGGGCAATCCAATAACCCACCACGGGTGTCACCGATGATGGTTTATAAACTTATTGCGGCGAAAACCATATTCAAATTTTCAGCAAGGTTTTACTTGGCGGCCTCTACTTTTTTCTTGCCTCTCGTGGGAACGGCAACACGGTTTCTGCTCTGGCCGATAAGCAGTTTCTGGCTCCAGCACTGGCGCTCTGGCGAAAAAATCCATCAAGCACCTGATGTCACTGTCGCTTAAACTTTAAAAATTCTTTTAAAAAAATACTACTTGTCGTATGGGATTTTTTTTTTCACCAATGATATTCCTGTATGTTTTTCTTTCATATAAAAATTAAATTGAAAAATCTAAAACTTCTCTATTTTAGGCACAGTGGCCGCCGCCTATATGAATCGCGTTTGCTCTAAAGCTGGACCACAAAGAGATGGCGGTTGACCTTGAAGCGGAATCGAACCGCTTCACTTTTTAACAGGTAGCATTAGGGAGATTACGCTGGCAGTAGAAACTTTAGTGAACTCAGAAAGTAAAAGAATAATTTTCTCGCTTAACCTACCTCTTTTACAATGAAGAGGTTCATTACTGCCTCAAGGTCAAGCGCCATTTCTCCGTGTCCGTAGTCAAGCTTTATGCAATTTTGATCCAATTAAGCGGATGGTTCAAGAAAGCGAGTAATTCAATAAAGCTGTATTTTGTTGTTTTTGAGAGTTTGATTCAATGAAGCGGTTGATTCAATTAACCACTGATTCCATTAACCGGAGTCCACTGTATTATGTTGCATCCTAACTAGGATGCTTTTCGAAGTTTCTGTTGTGAAGCTACAAAACCAAACCAAAGAAAAGCAAAAAAGGAAAAGCAATTGTGTGGAACTCTTCACTGCGAGAATACTACTTTTGTAGTGAAGAAACATTTACAGGGACATTTACATTCATTATGTTAAAACTATCGCAATTACGAGGGGGTACCAAGACGATAAGAGGCTCGAAGAAGATCCAAAAATGCACGCGATAAATGTTTCATATAACTCTTCGACAGCAAAGCGGCCCCAAAAATGCATTGCGACGGGCCCCAAAAACCTGTAAAGCTGCCACTGATTTTAAAATAAGGCGAAATTGTGTGTTTTCTTTGTTTTGATGATATTTATAACCTAAATTTATAATAGTTTACACCTATTCGTTTACATCAATATTCAGTCTAACCATTTTAAACCCACCATTTAAAAATCATTTTAGAGAGGGTGGGGGTAAAAGACTTTCACAAATGCATATAAAATTCAAATTCGAGGGGTGTCCTGTCCATTGTCCCCAAATCGCCCAAGTGACGAGGCTAGATCTAATTAAAAAATATATGCATTTTAGCCTCAGCAAATGTACAATTGCTGCATTTCGAATTAAACTTAATAAACGGCCCAAATTAAAAATTACATGTTCAAGTGGGAAATAATGCTCATATTGATCGGAAGGTCATTTTCAACTGAGATGTTTTGCTACAGTGTGCATGTACATTATGTATTATATTGCTAACCAAAGAATAATAATCTCGAAGACGAGAAAAGGTCAGTCCTCGGCAACCTTCGAAGAACGAACAAGAAAACAATTAACTTTTGATTCAAGTTGTTGATATTTTTTCCGCAAGGCCTCCAGTTGCTATTTGTGCCTGGGCTCAGTGCTTAATTTGCAGAGAATCTCGCAGGAGTTGAGCTCATACACTCCTTTTATGCAGCGAATTTCCTCCAATCAGGTGGTAAGCAGTGGGACTCATCAACATTATGCTCCAGAGTCCACTAGTACATTACGAAATTGATGAATAGTCATTTTCTTGATTCATATTTCCCATCCTTTCATAACAAAACTTCATCTGAGGCAGTGAGAAGCAAAGGGATACAATATACCACCAACTCGTTTATTCCATTCATGGACTGCAGTTACGTGCTTTTTAACACTCGTCAGTATGGAATAGGAAGTAAACGTGCTGGAGGCTGAAATCCTAATAGAAGCAAAGAGAGCCAAAAAAAAAAAAAACAACTGGTAGCTAATGTGAAATTAGAGTACCAGCGAGCGACCGCACATTGGTAGGGTATAACTCGTAAATTTTAAAGCACAGAGCTCGGGTATACAGCAGTTATAAACGCCCTTAAGGTATAAAGCGCCCCCCTAAGCCAGGGCTGTAGTCAGGGGTGGCAAATAAGGGGGCAAGAGGGGGCGGTCGCACCGCCAAATATTTTTTGCAGAATGTTAAAAAAACGTGTAAATTCCATTTATGTATAACACAAATCAACGATCACGTGCAGAAGGAACGAAAAAATATTGCCAATTTTCAACAAAAATTGATAAAACTCATCCATAAACATATTCTAAAGATTATTTCTAATAACAGAGGAATCTGAAAAAACTGCTCTGAAACAAATACAATGGCGCAAGAAAGGATTTTCAACTTTAGCTGTTTGGAAAATAGCACAAGACACTGGAAATCGATGAAAAAAAAAAGCTTCGTGACTCCAAATACTTCAGATTAAAACTTGACTAGAATTTAAAAACTAATTTCCAATCACGACATTTTATGTGATGACTAATTACATAATAATTTAGTTTGGTTGTAAAAATTTAAATTATTTTAATAACTCCAATTTGTCTTTATTAAATCCAGTTTAAGACTTCTTTCTTTTAACCAATATTTATTTTTTCCATACTGAGGTACTTTATATTTAACAAACTCGCCCCCTCAAACGCTCAAAATTTTTAAGTTCACTTACATCCTTTTGCTTTTCACTTCCTCATTTTAACATGCAGAAAGTTTTACCAGTTTGCACCCTGATTATTTTAGGAAGTTTATTTCGTTAAGTTACGAAATCAAAAATCAAAGAAAGGCAAAAAAAATGATGAAAAATTGTGCGGAACATTTCACTGCAAAAATACTACTTTTGGTGTGCAGAAACATTTACATTTTTTTTTTTTTTTTTTTTTGTAGAAACAGACAGTCACAGTTGCGAAGGACCCCCATGACGGCAATGTTTTATGATTTTGGTTTTTAGAAGTTTTGAAGTTCTTTTTTCACTATTTCGTAAAAATCATTGTGTTATGGTATTCCTTTATATGATGCTTTTAATATTCCTTTATATGTGTTTATATGTGTTGATTTGGGTCACATTCATACCAACTAGCAAAAGTATTCCAATTGGAGTCTGAGGCTAAAATCACGTCTCCTTTCACAGAGCTCCACAAACAGAAGTAAGCATTGTCAAGGTCATGCCTCAACTTATTAGAGACACACTATATACTTCTCTTTTAGCTGTACTTTTGACATGAATCACTATGTTTCTAAACCAATAAAGTCTAGATCTAGTCTTCATAGACTAACACCAAAACCCGCAAAATCTTTGTGTTTCATGAATATAAAAATTCATACCTCAGATGGGCTAAAAATACTCCTTTCATTCTTACCTCTCTAAAAAAATTTCACTGGGGTGGGGACCTTCCCCCTGGTACATCCCAGCTCCCAGGTGCAATCTGCAATAGCTTTGAAAGCAGGATCGCCGAGAGCCACGGCTGACCCCTTGTCAGTTTTTTACACGGGTCCCCCTTTCCCCATAAAATTTATAAGAACTATAGTACAGTAAATAAAACCGTGAATAACGGAACAAATAAAGAAATGAATAAGAAAAATAAAAAATATTTTTCACAAATAAATGTATATATTAAAAGTAAAAAAGCGTGTTTATAATATTTTTTAATTAAAAAAAATATTATTTCTTAGTAACTAAGGAAAGTGACATTTTGTTGAACAAAAGCACGCAATTGGTTGAAACAAAATGAGTCTGCATTAAATTGTTGTATGGAATAAATGATCAAGATTAGAGTAAAAGTTACTTGCCGATAAGGGACCCCCCCCCCCCCCTCCTTCTTCTCGTACGCTCAAAATACCAACAACCTAACCGTTATTAAAGTTTTCAATTACTTTTAGTTAAAATGCAGCTTGGCGATAAACCTAATGGCTTCGACTACATTTTGTCGACATTCTACGAGTCCTTTTCTCGAAGAACGTTTACATAAATCACACACATTTACTTAACTTCATTCTTTATTTTATTGCCGAAAAGATGGCTTCACACTAGGCGCTGCAGAGCAATTCATAACCAAAAGAGCCTCAGCAACCCACTGACTCACGGGCCCAAACCATCTTGGCCAATAAATCGCTCCATGTATCTAGAAAATTCCGGCGATAAGCGATTCTTTAAAAAACTCTCACGTCTTTGATAACGAAACGAAATAGAGAGAGAGAGAGCCTCCTGAGAAGAAGCGGCCAGAGATAAAAACAGGAGCCTTGATGAAGCGCCCTAGGCGGGGGCTGATCAGTTCAGCCTCCCAGATGAAACTCTCGACCAATCAGGGCACGGCTTTGTTTCGTCACGCCCCCTTGCGCAACAGGAAGTTTGATTGGAAGATGCCGCGGAGTGACAAGCTTCTTCGTTTTGCTCGCTCTAAATTGCTGTTTTGTCTGCCGGCGTATTTTTCGCGCTCTCTCTTGGAGAAAGGGGAACTCTGGATTTTTCTCAGTTCGATTTTTTTTGCCACGGGAGGTTTGATATTAATGATGGATAATGAGTAATTGCTTGTAGCGTGACGCATTCTCTCCTTATATGGCGATGGGTTTAAGCTTTTTCTTTACAGCTCTGAACAACACGCACATACACGAATTTTGCTTGTTTCATCACTAACTATTACGCGTTAGTGGTTCTCCTTGTAAGTTTCGTTTTCGAAACTGTTCTGTGATGGAACGTTGAAGCGCAAAGAAAATTAAGAGATAAATATAAAAAAAAAATGGAATGTTGTTGAAACTTTCAAGTTAAACTAAAGTTTAAGTTTATATTGTCTTTAGTTTTCAAAGATATTGAAGACATTTTACAGAAATTAATTGGTACATAGAACATTACTTGGAACTTTCGCTGTCGGCGCATGTTCTGTAGTTTTTGTCTGACGGATTTTCAGCAATTACTACACTGAAATATTGTTTGACAGTTATGTTCTTGGCATGTTTGGTGCATCTAACATTTCCCCTCTATCTCTAATACAATCAGCACAAATTTCTATCCAAAGGCGTGCAGAAGCCCAATAGTCCCCACAACTTATTTTGGCGCAAAAATAGCCTGAATTATAGTCAAAAATGTTAAAATTGTCGTTTCCGAAATTGTAGTCATTGAACGTGATGGTTTTATGCTTCCTTTAGTTTTATGTGAGGATGAGGAGCAGTGGCGTAGTCAGGGAGGGTGATACCCCCCCCTCAAGAAATTATGGTCTATAAGAGTCCGACTCAAATCGCGGATCCAAAATAATGGATAATCCTTCTTGGAAGCAAAGAGAGTCAAAATTTGAGTTTTTAGGCCTTTAACTTCGAAAATTTCGTAGGTGAGACCATGATCCCGTAGAGCCTCTTTAATGTCATCCAAGATGGCGCTTTCGAGACTTCAACAAAATTTCAAAATATTTTCGGCAGGAAAACTTCTCTCCTTTCCCTCATCTAACCTAGTCCAACATAGCTTCTCAATGTTTACAAAAGGAGAGAGCTCCCGAATTTCTTAACCCTTCTCCAAACATCATCAAAGTTGAATTGAAATTGCCTTTGTAACTTCAAACGTTGTAAACTTTGGGACGATCTACGGAACCCTATCTCTTACTATTACGTCACGAAACTCATAGGACGAAATTATCCTCAAGAATATATAACAATAATCACGAAAATATCCTTATTTTGAGGACGAAATTATCCTCAAAAGATAATTTCGTCCTTCAATTTTGAGCAATCCCCCCTCCCCTTACGCTTCAACAGATAATCTAAAATTGTGTTTTTGAAAGCTCAATAACAAAGATTTCCTGGAGACATCCTCCAGGTCCTACTCTTTTCCTAACGTCCTCGAAGGTTTGCCTAAAACGTGTTTTAAGGCTTCAATTCTTAAAAAAAAATCCATGCTGGGAGGATTCCCGGACCTCATGTTTTTGCACACGTGAGTATCAAAGACGGCCTAAAATTGCACTTTTAAGATTTCAATTTCAAAGTTCTGCCAACAGAGATCTCAAACTTTGAGACACACTGACATTAAGTCTCCAAAGATATAGTACCAAAATTGCGTTTTAAACATTTCAATTCCGAAAACTTTCCGGACTTAAATGGGAGGACGTGCCCTTTCCTATTCTATATTTCTAAATTACTAGCTGTCCTGAGCGAAGTATTCGCTGAACATTGATGTTTTTGGTTGATGTATCAATACCGTCAATGTCTTGAAACATCGATGTCTTGCCTTTGATATCGCCCCAAGTAGCATCAACTCATCGGATTTTGCTCGACCGATCATCGAACTCCTCGTAAACTGATCCCGTAACGCACGATGACATCGTTCCGATCAATATCCGAGCACGGTTTTCGATGAGCTACTTTTCATCGGAAAGCAATATCCTTCCGATCAACTTTCCCGATGAAAATAAGCCGAGCATCCAAAATTGATCCTAAATTCATCGCCACGGGACTGCACTACTCGTAAATTGCTCCAAATCTCATCGTATTTCGAGCAAAACTCATCGGATTTTGCTGCTCGGACTCTGTTTGGCCGATGAGACATATCGTTTTTTAACGATTGTAAAATGGTTAGTAACGTGACAATCGGTTAAAAACGTTTATAAAACGTTTAAAGGTTATCACCCTCTGATTTCAAAAACGTGTTGTAACAAAAATCAATAGAATATACCAGGGGTCTCTAAACTTTTTGAAAATTTCTCGTGACTTGCGGGCCAGTATCCCCCCCCCCCCCTCTTTCAGATAGATATAGCTCATCATACAGATTGTAGTTCAGAATCACGGGCATATTTTTCGCATTACAAATAATTTAAATATGAAACATCACATTTCATTGAAGCGTTGTTGTATTCTTAAAATTTTAACACAACTTTCAAATTTTACATCATATCCGCCAGATGTGATGAGAAAATTTTCTTTTAGCATCAGAGTTTACATTCATTTATCACTGGAATCACTTAAAAATTGATTTATTTCAGTAGCTACCAATTCCTTATCATTAAAAATTTAATATTGAGGAATTTTAAAATTTAATATTACATTTCAATATTAAAGAATCCGGCCCACAGCCGCGAGCCAGATTTTAGATGCTCACGGGCCACTTTTGACCCGTGAATCTAAAATCTGGCTCGCGAGCCATAGCTTGTGGTGACTCCCTGGAATATGCGAATGAAATCTAATTTTATTCAACATATAGATTTAATGAGAAATGCTTGGTAAAAAACCCCTCCCGATACAAAAGCCTGGTTACGACTCTGACTAATACTACGAAAAAAGAAAATATTATTTTAAAACTGCACTGCAAAAAGTGAACTGTTGTTTTTACAGCATAATTCTGGCAGCCGAGGTAAGACGCTCGGTAATAAATTGTAAAACTAGGAATTGGGGGCCACGTGGGCCTATAGAGGTAGAGTACTCTCCTCGTAAGCAAGTGGTAGCGGGTTCGAATCTCGCCTTGCCCATGGATGTTATTTCATCCTCTCGGTGCCGTAAATCTGTCCTGTGTTTGTCAGGAGACAAAGCGCTTAGTACGCAGTCCTCATGTATGTTAAAGCCGGTGGCTTCTGAAAAAAAACCTAGGAATTTTAGTTTCTTACTGTAAAGTAAGCAATTTGACAGTTTATTGACGTAAAATTTATCTGTATTATACTGTAAAAACAACAGTATAGTACTGGCAGCAGAGGTTCCAGTTTAAAGCTGTAAAACGCACGGTAATAAACTGTAAAATTAGCAATCTTACAGTTTATCACTGTAAAATTAGCAATTTTACAGTTTAGTACTGTAAAATGAGCAATTTTACAGTTTATTACAATAAAATTAGCTGTATTTTACTGTAAAAACAACATTCATTTTTTAGTGTTGGTAAAAGACCCCTCCCGAAACAGAAGTCTAGTTACGACTCTGACTAATACTACGAAAAAAAAATTATTTTAAAACTGATTGCCACTGCACTGTTATAAATTTTACTTTTACATGGGAGGGATTGACCCCCCCCCCCATTCCTCTCCCTCTCTAGACCACCGAAGACCGAATCACTACAAAAAGCGTAGGAGAGCTGAACTAAAATCTCCCTCACACTCAAGGAGCGCAGAACCTTTTTTTCCAGCTCCTCTGAGCTGATCCCGGATCTTCCGTCTTTCGCGCACGAGTGTCCGATGACGTCACGAGAGGCCTACCTACCTGTACCTGAGGAGAGGCGCCGTGACCTTGAGTTTAGTGAACCGCGGCGGACACACGATTGAGTGACCCCCCGCGAGGCCTTTGGTCCCCCAGCATTATTCTTTGCCCCCCCCCCCCCTAACTGATGGCTTCTCCTATTTCGCTTCTTTCCCTCCCCTAGAAAGAGAACTGTCCGTTCTGTTCTCCCCTCTCTCGAGCTGTTTTTCTTTTTTTTTTATTTCTCTTGATGAGTTTATTTTTTCTTTGGGAATTACTTTCTTGGATCATGTGCGGCGCATTAAACGCTTGAGGGATATTTCAGCCTTTGCTGTTGCAAGTTCTGTTTACTTTTTCGTTCTTCAAGGCTTTTTTTTTTATTTTGTTTTTGCAATTTTCACTTTTTATGGATGATACTAAATAAATAAAGTGTGCAGGTTGGCTAGCATTATGAATATAAAGAAAAAAACTAATTGGCTATCGGATGGAATATATTTTACCCAAAAAGCGTAAAACTAGGCAATTAGACACACACACACAGGGACATGCACAGAGAGGGGGAGAAGTAATACCTGTTGGTCCGGCCCAAGGCAAAGGGGACCCCAGATTTCCAAAAAAAGAATTAAACAAGCAATTAAAAATTAAATAACACGAAAACTTTTTTTTTCAGTGCGATTAAATGTAAACCTAATCGAAGATATCAGGAAACTTGCACTATTATGGATAAAATATTAGTAAGTATATATATTTAAAGTGGAAAGTAGTTGACAGGAACCTATATAGATAGCAGAGACGTGCCGTCTTGGTAGGCAAGGTAGGCAGTGTCTACCAATGAAGAAAACATACCAATTTTTTAATTTCATTAAATGACATATAATGCGCTGATTGGAAAATATAGTCATTTCACAGCGAATATAGTAGAAAAAACACGGAAATTTTCATTTTTCTTCCTTAAAAAAGCATCGACAACCGCTGCTTTTCGACCACTGTATTTCTACCATGCATGGTCTCAGGAAGTGCACGTGCCCCGCACTTTTCTCCCCTAATGCTCGAAAAGCGGCGACAAAAGGCTGTCCGAAAAGTGCCTTTGCGGTTTCTTCTGTTCTCCGTCGAAACTTGACTGCGTCATGCGCAGAACCATGCCTGTGGAGTCTGTGACTTTTCTATGGTCTTGACGTCGTCTTTCGTGCAGTACTGTTGAATACTTGCAGTTTGCAAATCTCCATTTCGTGTTTTCTTTTTTATGAAATATAGTAATTTTCAAATATTTTGTGTTTTTTTGTATCCCGCTTTTTCGTAGGATTAAGGTGAAACTGTATCCAATATGGATATGAGATAGTTTATAAATTATATACATATATGCAGGCGAATATTCCTGCATATATGTATATAATTTGTATAATAAGTAAACATCTTTCATATTCACATTATTTTATTGATTTTTACATTTCATGCGTTTTTAATGATATATATTATTCCACAAATCTTCACATCTGCCTACCCTAGGTATTCATTGACGGCACGTGCCTGATGGATAGAGTACGAGTTACGCAAAAAAAAAAAAAGAAGTCCGCTTGGTCAGCTGTTTGAAACTCATCATGGCACTGACCAACCATTCGAGCAATAAAGGGAAGAAATTTTCTATGCTTCATTTTGGATTCTATCTGCAGGGCCTGAATACCGAACAGGTCGACTTTGCTATAGCCCCTCCCATTTCCTCAAAGAAAGCCTAAATTAGAGATTTTTAGATTTCAACGTCGAACATTTTTCTGAGAAAGCCTACGAACCTTTCCAATAATTACCAAAAATTGTTGAAAAGTACATTTTTAAAAGTTCAATTTCGAAAAAAATCTTAGAGTAGCCCAGGCCTTCTATGTCCTCAGAGATAGTTTAAATTACATATAAATTTTTAAAAATATTCGGGAGGGTACACCAACTTTCTCCTTTTCACTCACGTTACCAAAAATAGCCTAAAATTGAGACTTTTGACCTGAATTTTGAAAAATTTTGCTTTTACCTCACTCCATTTTTTCTCTTTCTTTTTTTTTTTTTTTTTCTGGCCAGTTTAACTAACAAGCCCAACAATCTGACTAACACACTACGGTCCTCACTTCTTGCTTTCTGATCTTTCAAATTTCTTGTTGAAATCGAAAATTTCATAAACACTAACTAGATTTGGTGTGCTGCAATTTATTAAAATATGCATTATGAGTATTTGGATCTAGAATTTGCAGAAAAGCTAGTATTTTTATAAATTAACCACAATTTGACCTAAAACGAATCAGAAATTAACATAAATTTGTTTACATTCCTGGAGTAGAATTGTGTAGTTAGTTTCCACCAAATGATTGGAAAGCCCTAAATTACAAACTTTTCCTTGTTTTTGTCTCTTCTTCGTTTTGTTATTTATGGTCTTTTTTTTTTCAGTTTATTGCTTCTTACTTCGTATATACGTACCTATTGAAAATTTTAAAATTTGTAATTGGCTTTTATTTCGGTAAGATTTTTCAAACTTCTAGAAGATTTAAGTCCTTCAAGTAATTCTATATTTTTTCTGACATTTTTTTTTCTGTTCTTTCGCCATTTTAAAAGCCTCCTTTGGAACAGTTTACCCTCTTAAAGCTCATGCGATATTAAAAAAAAGTGACAGATTTTAGAGATATTTTTGAGCCTTTTTAGCAGTACGGTTTATTTAAGAATAAATAAATATCTCCTTGAACATGCATGTCTTTCTGAAGAATCCATTGTCCCCAGCGTTTCTGTTTTTTTTTTCTTTTTTTTTTCTGAAGAAACTTTTTGATCAAAGAGCAGAAAAAAATAGGATATCAAAGCTTTATTCTACTCAACTATACAAAATTGTGATTACATCCTTATTTCATCACTGTACAAATGTTTTAATAAGGTATTGAATGATAAAGTAACGTCTTTTTTTTTTTTTTTTGCTTTTTATTAAAATATACTCCATGAATAACAAACAAAACAATATTTTAAATAAAGAAAAATTAATAAAAACAAGAAAAAAATTAATGACTTGGGCTGCATTTAAAAAAAAAATAATTTTACTAACTCAACAAATTTGACGGCATAATTGCTAAAATCTGTAGTCAAATTTTACCTTCAGAATTCATTTTTTTTCTCTATTATGCTTTTGTTGCAGTATACAAGGATAAAAAAAAAATGTACACGTAGTTTTAAACCAATGGCATATTTCGGCAGCCCTTTGCGAAAGTTCAGAACATGCTTTGCTTACGAAATTTAAGATTTTATTTCATTCCATAAAATATTTATTTGCATTCCTTTTTAACAAGCAAACCACCTTCAAGGATTCGATCTTTCATTAAAAAAAAATAATGAAATTTATTGAACTTTTGGCACTTTGATTAAGCAAATAGATCACTTGAGCCATTCCTGTGGAAGCACTGTGGAATCCTGATACAACTGAAATTAGGCTGAAGGCCTATGTGTTAGATTCTAGCCATCGATAAGAATCCCATCTCAAGTTGTGTCGATGAAGAACTCTGAAATGTAGAAATCACTTTTTAAGTATCTTTTGAAGAAACAGACCTAATGTATTTATCTGTAAATCAATGCATATCTATAAATACAGTGGTCGGAAGTAGCGCGCTACAAGTAGCGAAACTACTGTAGTTGCTACATTTTTTAGTAGTTTGTAGTGTAGCGCACTACTTTAAAAAAAAAGTAGAGTAGTGAGTAGCGCGATACAAAAAATAGTAGTTTGTAGCGATTTCTGAAAACTACTTTTAAATTTTAAAAAAAAAAAAAAAAATGAAAAAAAATTTTTAAAAAGAGAACGAAGGAAAAAAATAAGGTTTTTCTTGTGACGAATATTCGTAAAAATTGGAAAAAAAATCTAAAAAGGAAAAATTTTAGCAAAAAAAAAAAAAAAGGAACAAAAAGGAAAAGTAACAAATAAATTCAAAGATAATTCCTATTTCTATTCCATATTCAAATGAGGTAATTTTTTAAGCTAAACCACTTTTTGAATTTTTCGGTCGATCCTCAAACGGTGTATTCTTGTTATTTATTTATTTTTTAAAAAGTAGCGAAGTAGCAACTACATTCCAAAAGTAGTGTAGCTCGCTACATTAAAAAAAAAGTAGTTGTAGCTGTAGTTAACTACATTTATAAGAAAGTAGTTGTAGTTGTAGTTCGCTACGAAAAATATGTAGTTTTTCCAACCACTGTATAAATATAAGTGTGTGTGTGGTGTAGTTAAAATGTAATAAAGTTTAATTTTTTGATCGTAAAATGATTAAAATAAGCAAAAAAATAACATTGTCCAATTCGTTTTAAATTTTACGATGAAATAAAAGGTACAGCTTTAAAATATTCAAAACTTTAAAGAAAAGCATTAAAAAGAGTCAAAAAAAAATACAGAATTTAAAAAAAACTATGCTTATCGAGGTTCGTATGCTGTAACTAGAAATTATTTTTTCTTCACAGCATAAGTAACAATGAAAATTCAAATACAATAACTACAGAAATGTATAAAATATTAACAAAATACTATTGATTATGTTTATAATTAAAGTTAGTTAAACATAAATTTGTTACTTTTTGTGTGAATTATTGCCATATCGCACCCCGGCGAGGAAAGTGACACAACTCAAAATTCGTCAATTTCTGTAAATAGGGATTGAAAAGTGTTATATATTTGAGTTGCTCATTATCGCAGATTAATGAGTATAATTCCTAACATTTCAGCTCGCCGTTACTCGTCAGAGTTTTCATGATGATTTTACATTATTTTAAAATTAAAAAAGCATTTTTTTTTGGGGGGGGGGCTATGGGGATAGCTGTTTCACTTTACACTTTGCGTAAATTTGCAGAAATTTCGAGTTGTGACACTTTATTCGAAATCCTGTAAGTGCCGAATACGGTCAATTTCGTTCCCAAGTTCATAATTTGGTACTGCGAGACAGCCAGTGTAGCAATAAATACATATTTACACATAATAATAAAATAAATTAACAACATTAGTACCAAAACTATTTAATTACAGTTTAATAAAAATTGAGAAACAAAATGAGAAATAATTATTAGTGAAATTAGTTTGATATTTTTACAGATGTGAAAAAAAAAGGCTCATAACTTTTTTTTATGTGGTTACTTCGTACAAGCGAAATCAAATCGGATTTTTTTCTTTCTTGCAACGTAAGTTTTTTTTTCATATGCAGGTTGTATGGATATGGATTTCTGTGATTTATTGCAGAAACTTTGCCTATTTTCTAAATTTATTTCCGAAAAGTGCTGTTCTTTGTAACTGGTCTTTACGAAAAGTTTGTTTAGCTTATCTTTGCACAGTTTAAAAACTTTCACGTCAATAATTCTTAATGACGTAAAATTAAGACATAAATCTTTGCACAAATTTTCAATGGCATAGAAATCTTTATGGCACAATTCATTTACGACAAAAGGCGTTCCGGTCTTCTTTGCAGAACGAAAATTTGAGCATATTGAGCAGGAATATGAATTGGACATGATTTTAGTGCTTTTTTAACCCCCTTTTCTATTGATGAGCGTGCGCTATCTCCTTCATTCTGGGTATGACCAGTTATTGGAAACTGGTGGGTAATACTTTTAACATTAGAATATTTCATTACGACGTAATAGTAAACGGAAATCATGAACTTATTTTTCTGTTGTCCACAACAGTTGTCGGAGTAAAATATTATATCAAAATCAGTTTCTGGACTACTATTTACTTTTTTTTCGATGTACATCAAAACGCAACTTGCAATTTCTTCAACACCCCGCTTTTCTTCTCCCTCGTGCCTGAAGTAGCATTCTGTTTCGTTGCTAACTAATTGCGAAATTGTTAAATTGAAACCGTTTAATTTTGATTTATAATAAAAAACAGATATATCTCCTCTAGGACATGGTAAAACTGCTTGCAGGTCATAAACTGCCACAAGTAACCCATCAGCAACGTTTACTTTATCTCTTTTGCTTTCTTCTCTTGATAGTTCTTTTTCTTTCTGGTGAATGTCATACTTCTCTTGTAGTTTTTGCTTCTCTTCAGCTTCTGAATTATTGTAGGAACAGCAAAGTTCGCATTGATCTTTCTTTGGAACGAAAAAGCTGATATTATATTCCCTATTAAATATCCTACTGAACATGGTAGTAAGCTTATATACAAGCTTTGCAAATGGTTTTCCTAAGTTAGCGCACTTATCTTTGTAATCTCTCCAAATGTCTGAAAGGGATCGACCGCCATCAATGTATTCTCTGGTAGTTTCAGCTCGTTGAAAATGAGACTCAATTTTTGGTATTGAATTAATGTGGTCTCTGACACCTTGCTTTATTTTGGGGTCTACACAGTTCCTAGGGGGATTTGATCCCCTTAGATCACGTTCGACCACTCCGCACTGGTCTTTTTTGGAAAGGACTGTTCTAATTGGCCGATCATTAATGTCTAACGTTGCTTTGAAAAACGTTTTACATACTCTGATCCGTTCATTATAAATATCAAAGTAGAATGCTTGGTTGCAACTTCTGCATCCTTGAGTACACGAATATCGGTACAGTGAACTCTCACTTATGCGCCTGCCCTAGGGACCAACAGTAAAAGGCGCATAAGTGAGAGAGACGTATAAGTGAACAAGCCTATTTAAAGGACTAAAACGCAATATAGGTTCTAATGAGAGAGTGAATTAGAATGTTTCTATAAGAAAGGGACATATTACTACAATTTGGTAATTACTGTAACGTAACTATAATGATTCAGAGAAAACAAAAGTTGTAGCATACCTAATTACAAGCTGTTCCCTCTAAAACGATGCATAATGGATAATTGTTCCTCTCCGAAGTAGGATCTTTTGAGTATACCTTCATTATTATTATTTTGAGACTTTTAGATCTCGAAACAGATTATCCAAAATTGGGTGTGGTTGGACCCTGGGTGTTGCAGTCATTCTCCATAATAGTCTAAAAAAATTCTTCGTTTAATTCTTTGCAGCTGGAATGCAAAGGAAAAATAAAATTACAGTGTTTGGCAGTGTTTTACTATCACTGGGTCCGGATTAGCTCTTTTGATACTCTGAATAATATCAAACATACATTTGACACGATAAAATCCATTCAGAATGTTCCCTCTACGAGATTTTAAAAGCGTAACCCAGTACAAACAATAATAAAAGATTAGATCTCGAAGTTGTCGGTTACGACACTCGGTGTTTTAGTTTTTAAAAAAAAAGAAAGAATAATAAATAATTTTTTTGCACAATTTTTAAAAAAATGATCAGTATACGAAAAAATCTTGGACATTCCAAGTATAATTACATGAGCTCAACTCTAAAAAAATATTATTTAAAAACACAGAAAGTTATATTTTGTAGACTTGAAGAATAAAATCTTCTACTTAATGTACAAGCATAACTACCAATAATTTACACATTTTATACCACTATAACTTACGAACCAAAAAGCACCAGTATCACGCAAATTAAAAATAATTTTAAACTGAAGGGGAATAAAAAGTAAAAATGGTTTCACTCCTCAAGATGCAGCACACCTTGAAATAGAAGCTTTCTAGACTAAACTTATTCTTTAGAAACGTCACAACTCGAAGTATTACTTACGTTATTCAAAAGAAACGACGCAAGTCCAAATGAGACGCTTTGCAAGATTCAACGCGTTTGATTTCTGCCTTTATAGCTGAACTCAAAAGTGACACAACTGCCACCTTGCGGGCTCTCAAGTGATTTAACACTTGTAAGTTTTTTTGAACCATAGAGCACACATGTTAGCATCGTATCCGCATCGTAACTCAAAAACTCAAATTTTTGAGTTGTGTCACTTTCCCTGCCGGGGTGCGATATGTTTACGTAAAACAGGTAGTTGAAGTTTCCGGACTCAAAGCATAATTTCATAAATCAATCCGTTTGTTGGGAAAATTTTACTGATCGGTTAGCTCGCACAAATTTATCATTTCTGGCACTTAAAATAATAATAATAAATGTTATAAATGTAAATTTATAACATATACTATTTTTGTTATGATTATTATTATTAATATTATAACAATAACAATAATCATCATCAGACATATAATAATAAAAATGGGATTTTGTAATTTCTATATTATTATTATTATTATTATTTATGGTAATTGTATGACAGCATATGTTATTATTATTATAACCATTATTATCTTACATAACTTTCTGCTGAATTAATGTGTGCAAAATGTATTTATAGTATAATATAATAGAGTTGATAAATGTGTTTTTAAAAAGTTTGTTTAAATGGAATAAATAACAGCAGAAAAATTTTAAATGCTTTAAAAGAATATAGAACTGAAAAATAGACAATCAAAAATTAGTTTAATTTGTTAAAAAACATCAGGAGAATTCAAGAGAAATTATTAAACCCAAACATATATACAGCGTTTTGACTCTGTTTAGTTGGACATGGGAATAATTAAAATACTTTAAAATTATGGAAGCAGTATAATTCAACAAAAATATGCTTTTAAAGAATAAATTAATATATTTAACTTAAAATACATATACCTGAACAAAACTATTTACCTTACTTTGCTATGTGGACATTTTTAATTGAAAATAATAATTTATGTAATATATGTATCATGCTTACGATAAAAGTCATTCTTTAAATCTTCTAGCTCACTAAGTGCTGATCCTCACTTTGTTTTTCCATTTCCTTTCCTTCTCTTTTTTTACAAGCGACCACAACTGCGTGCTTCTGAAATGCAAAAATCAATATAAAAGTTTGTGTTGAATAAATACATACAAAATAGAATTACAGTAAGTTGTTGCGCGTATCCAGAGGGGGAGGTCATGGGGGTCATGACCCCGCCCCCCCCCCCCTCCTAACCGACAAAATATAGCAAAAAATTGCATTTTTGGTACTTATATCACGAAAAAATTGTCAAAACCCCTCATTTTTGCCCAAAATTGCACTTTGACCCCCCCCCCTTTCCAAAAATAACCGCCTCCTTAGCCAGAAGCTGGATCCGCCCTTGAATAGAATAGATAAATAAAATTAATAATTTTGAAACTTTTTAGATTATTACCAACTTCAAGCAATTGCAAACTGATCAATAGGACAAAGATAACAGATAAAAAGTTTTAAACTTCTTAGTATTGTATGAAAAGCGCAAATAAATCGATAAATAAATGTATAAAATAAATAAATTTTAAAGAAATAGAAAAACTATATAACCGAGCTTTTGACTCTAATAACTTGAACTTCAATAGACGGGGGTGGGGGGTGAATCCATTTATTAAAAGAGAGAAAAGGAAATTCAGTTTGTTTTGTCAATTACTACGATAGCTATTGAAATTGTGTCAATACAAATAATTCTTCCTCCAGTCTCACTCTCTCTTGAAGCAGAATGGAACTCGTATAAGATTGGACTTCTTGGTATCAAAGCCATACTATACAGCATACTGACTACGTTTCATTGAGGTTTCAGTTGAAACGTATGTTTAAAGTAATTGTTAGAAAAACATTAAAATTTGGCACTCATTAGCAATATCTCTACTACTAACACAATGCATGAATGTACAGTGAATTGTCACTTATATGCCGGCCCAAGGGACCAACAGAAAAAGGTGCATAAGTGAGAGAGACGTATTAGTGAACAAGCCTATTTAATGGACTAAAACGCAACATAGTTTCTAATGGAAAAATGAATAAGAATGTTTCTATAGAAAAGGGACATATTACTACGGTTTGGCAATTACTGTAACGTAACTACAATGATAAAGATAATACAAAAATTGTAGCATACCTCATTACAAACTGTTTCCTTTTAGAATGATGAATAATAGATAATTGTCATTCTCCAAACTATAGTTCATGCGGAAAAAATGGCTTCCGTGAGCAATAAAGGCGAAAGATTAAAGAGGAAAGTAAAGAAAAATGCTTATTTTTTAAGGAAATTAATTTAAATTTTTTACATTTTAGGAAAAATTCGGCACATAAGTGAAATATTTATCTTCAGAGCGACGCATAAACGAATGCTACTATCATCATTTTGCTATTGAATGTGCTGGGACCGTTTAAAATCGTCGTATAAGTGCATAAATGAGGCGGAGTATAAGTGAGAGTTCACTGTAATTTCATGCAATAAAAATGTTCAAAAAATTACATTGTATCTAAAAGAATAGAATATTAAGTAGTTTTTACAGCATTCTACGCACTGAGTGCCATTCAAAATCAACCCATCACCCTCTTGTTTTTCGTTGCGTGACCCCACTTTGTAGTAAAAAAAAAAAAAAAAAAAAAAAAACTAAACCAGAAACTTTTTCTGTTCATTATTATTAGTACTATTATTTGTTTTTTACTGATTACTCTATAACAGATCATTGTGAAGAGGTTCAATACTTCAAATAATAGTGTAAAAAGGTGTGACCTCATTGCAATTGCTAATGACAACTGCATCCGACAAAACACACGTCTATAAAGTTTTGTAAATTCGTGCTTTTTTTAACGATGCCGCTAATAATTTTTACAGTACTTTAGCATTAAGGTATTTGTTCATTTGTTTTACTTACATCACAAATATGGTAAATATACCAGTAAAGCAACCGATTAAGGAGGTTAACCGCTTGCATTACTGGTTGTTAATTTTCATCAACAATTCCCTTTTTCGTTTATTTACGCATCCATTTGATGAAAATTACTGTATATCCTCAAATGAAAAATGTTTCATTACAAAACCATTCTATTTTTCGCTTTGCCCCATGGTTTTTTGAGGTGGAAATTTTCCACCTTTTTTTAAAAGTGCAAAATAACTGCCAAAAATAAAAAAATAATATTTTAACGCAAGCTGTGTCACAAAAATACATTATTCCTTCTTTATAAACAATAATTTTTGAAAAAAATAAATCCAACTTGCTCATTTTTAAACAGGTATACTTTATCTTAGCTATTTCACTTTGCCCCACATTTCCCTACTAATAGTTTCGAAGTTTAATTAACATCTACAATGCGTGCACGAATATGGGGTTTACGATGAACATTGGTGTCTAATTGCAAATTAATGGGGAAATAATAAGAAAAGCAGAATTATAAGTAAAGAATGATAATATCAGCTTAAAAAATCATTACTTACTTACTTTAATAGCGTACTCAGCTTCGCGCCTAATGTGGATTCGTACCAAAAGTTTGCTGCTTTCCAAAAGCTAACGTTTCTGACAGCCATTTCTCTGTGTTAAGAGCCTAAAATAATGGGCATAATGTAAAAATAGTCTTTTAAAAATGTGACATAAGATAAAAAAAATTTACTGAATACAGTCGAAACTTGTTCAAACGAGCTATAAAGTTGCTTCAAACAAAAAAGGTCGCCTTGTCCGAAGAACAATCCAATACAAGCAATACACTGTTGAAACTATAGGTTGTACTTGGCAATTTTTAGTGTGTAACGCTGAAGCACCAGCGGTACCCCCGAAGGGTGCTACTTGACTCCTCAAGGCACACTTGAAGGTGCCACAGGGAACAAAATGGCACCTTCAGGGGTGCCACAAGGATTCAGGTGGCAGCCTCCAGAGGTGCCACTGGTGCTGCCTTATGAAATCCGAAGTTTTACCAGTGTAGGGTTATTCGTCTTAGCAGTAATTCCTTTCAAGCGTGCTCGAATTAACCAGGTTCGACTGTAATGCTTTTAACATTTTTTAGAAGGTTATAGAAACTAAAATGTTTTTGCGCTCTAAATACAGTGAACTCTCACTTATGCACCGCCTCATTTATGCGCTTTTTTCACTTATACGACGATTTCAGTGGTCCCTGCACATTCCGTAGTAATATAATGATTAATTTCATTTGTTTATGCGCCGCTCTAAAGATAAATATTTCACTTATGCGCCGAATTTTTTGTAGGTTGCAAACAATTTAATTTATTTTCCTACAAAATGAGCATGTTTCTTCACTTTCCTCTTTAATCTTTCGTTTTTATTGCTCCCGGAAGGCAATTTTTATACCTGGACAGAAATTCGGAAAGGGACAAATATCTATTATAGATCGTTTTAAAGGGACCAGTTTGTGATTAGGTATGCTACTAATTTTGTTTTATCTTTATCATTGCAGTTAGGTTACAGTAGTTGCCAAACCGTAGTAATCTAACCATTTTCTATAGAAACATTCTTATTCATGCTCCCATTAGAACTTATGTTGCATTTTAGACTTTTAAATAGGCTTTTTCACTTATGCGTCTCTCTCACTTATGCGCCTTTTTCTGTTGGTCCCTTGGGTCGGCACGTAAATAAGAGTTCACTGTACTTTCTATCATTTGAACTGTATGTACTGCTTGTTTACTTTACAATGTTTTAACCATTAGCGCTCAGGAAATTTCACTTTCGAGAGGTAACCATTTTCGAGGTTGCTTTCCAATATATATATTTTTTTTATTTTA
Source organism: Uloborus plumipes (assembly GCA_038373865.1). Lineage (NCBI taxonomy): Eukaryota > Metazoa > Arthropoda > Arachnida > Araneae > Uloboridae > Uloborus > Uloborus plumipes. The sequence continues at coordinate 54,292 of JAXGGA010008264.1, forward strand.
ACTAAAGTAGTAAAATGTGGTTGGATGTAACCAAATTATTTCTTTCAAGTAAGTTTATGACTAAGAGCTATGACTGGGAATCAGGGCCTTCGAGAGCGAAGACGTGCCCGTTGTCAGTTTGAACGCAGAGCAACGCTTCCCTTCATAAAACTTAAGAACGACACGTCGATGAAGGACACTGGGGAGGTCAATGGCAGTATATACAAAAACGAGTTTTAGAGTCACTTGAAAATTAAAAGAGGAACGCCGTGAACTTAAATTTTTGGGATGGGGGGGGGGGGGTTCCAATTTGTCGTATGAGAAAATACGGGTATGTAGACATGCAAACCAAGTGAAAAAGGGCATTCGAGAAATCCAAAATTGCAATGTTGAAGTTATGTCTCGAATTTGCCGGATGATTAGACAAAACTTGCAGAATAAAAGTCATCTTATGGAAGGTCACGGTGATCTCCCGTGACGCCGCATCGGGGCGCTACAGAAAAAATATATTGTTTATTCATGTATGGTAAAGTTTTAAAGGGTCACAATACAATAGTTATAATGTCTATTTGGATGAAGAAAATTGAACTAGTAACTTCCAAGTGGACGCACATATGCACCTGTAGACCACGCCAATAGTTATGCTAGACGTATAAATGGGCCCATAGTCAGTCGAAGAGTTAAAACAAAATAACCAAAAATAGCTTGAAAAGTCAAGCTTACTTTTTTGATCGATTCTTGTAAAACAATTGCCGTTTGCAATGCTTCTTGGCTTGAAAAGTGTTTCACAAATTTTCAGTAGCAAACCAAGCTTATAAAACATCTGCGCTTATCAATGCGTGTAAAGTATTATGTAACAGGTAGAAGAGAAAAATGAGCCAGTCAGGTTAGTCGAACTTGGTGAATGACACAATTTTTTCGCCGGGCATTTTGTTGTGGAAGCAATCCAATGCGTTTCTTCCCCTCCCATTCGTTTTTTATAAACTTTCGATTGTTTCATCCACTAGAATATCTACAATTGATTTTTATGCAATTTTATCTCTTAGCGCCAAGCTCCACATCTGCAGAAAATCGACCGAAACCGAAGGCAGAAACCGAAAATCCGGTACTGCTTTACGTCAATGTGGAGCTTGGCCCTTAAAAATTTTTTTTCCGCCAATTACTAAATAATTTGTTTCTTACCATTCTTGTTGTCACAAAAGCGTGCAAAACTGCCCAGTTCAGTATTCGTCATCTATATTTTTTACTTTTGGGGAGATTTCTAACGTATGAAAATGCTCAAATATTCAATTTTTCAACATTTAAAATAAAGTTTGTACGTAGAGGGAAATTTAAAATGTATGGCATTTCTATCTCGAAGGGTAAAAATGGCTGTATGTTTGTGGGCATGTTTTTTTGTGCAAATTCTCAGCGTATGTCAGATCTTTGCTGAATTCGGCAGAGGTCCTTTAATGCTCATTAATTCACATTAGGGGCTTATACCAATTCAGTTTGGGCCGGATCTTTACCGTTTTGGCACACGTTTTGCAAAAGTATTCCAACTCAAAAATTGGAGGGAATTATCTTTACCTAAAGTAAATCAACTCCATTTCAACACCAATTACCCTTTCACGCACCCTTACCACAATTACCGCAAAACCAATTACCCTTTCCTATTAACCGAAAAAGAGGGCCACATTGTCAGTGCCGGAGGTCAGATTACCAAAATGGAACAATACGTTCATTCCAATTAAAGTTGCAACTTTTGATTCGTATTCCACCGTAAAACAGTAAAAAATATTTCAAATTGCAATCTTTATTCCGGTAAAACAAAAGGTGAGCTAATTTTCTTTTGTTTTTATCAAGTCATTCATTTGTACTTTAGTTCGATGGTTACTTTTTAGCCTACTTTCCCGTTAAAAATAAAAGAAAGACGAAAAAAGTATTAAAAGTAGCTTAATGCATCTAAAAAATATCTCCAAGTCCAAAAAATATCGCCAAGTTAAAAAATATCGCCAAGTCAAAAAAAATTTCGCCAAGTGAAAAAAATAAAAAGGTAAAATGAATATCGAAAAATTAAAAATTTGAAAGTAGGGTATTGAGATGGGGAATTTGTGTGTCGGTCGGTCGGTCGGTCGGTCGGTCGGTCTGTCTGTCCCCCCCTAATAACTTTTGAATGAACAGTCCGATTTGGACAAACTTTTTTTTGTTGGAAAGATCTCGGCGAGTACAGCTCATTCCCATATTTGATTTTTTGATTTGAACAATTTTTGGTTCAAATTTGAGCCGTTCAAACAACCGGTCCCGCGATACTAACTTTTTAATGAACAGTCCGATTTGAACAAATTTTTTTTTGTTGGAAAGAACTTTTCAAGGATACTTCATTCCCGTATTTACATTTCCGATTTGAACAATTTTTTGTTCAACATTGAACCGCTCAAGCAAGCTGTCACCCCTAATAACTTTTGAGTAAACAGTCCGAAAAAAAATGACTGACTGTGCAGACGATTTTTTGTTTATTTATTCATTTGTTTTATTGAATTTATTATTATTATTATTATTATTTTTGGCAGACGATTTTTTTTGTAACAAAAATGTTTCATTCACGAGGGCATTTTATTCTTTATTTACTTTTAACAACTGGCAACGGATTAAAAGTGAAATTCGAGACATTTTATCAACGGACGAGTTTTTTTTTCTTTTTTTTTTTCTTTCTTTGATAAAATGTGTTTTGATGTACTTTGTACTTTTAATTTTTTTTTGAAAACAATTGAGGAATTTTTCTACGGAAGAACTGTAACAGTTACATTCTTTAAAAGGTGCGACAAAACTTTATTTATTCATTTATTTACTTTTTATGTGTCTATTTCATCTGATGAGAGGGGTATATTTTGCTTTTAGAAATCAGCTTCAAGTGCTAAAAAGGTATGTTTGACATAATTTTTAGTCTTAGATAATCAAGAGAATAATGATCAGATGCTAGAATGTCGATGTACGGGAAAGTAGGCTCGTTTAGTTCTTGACAGAACTTCTTGTTATGACCTCGGTTACATTCAGTTCTTTTTGCAAACCAAGAAGTGCCAACCAAGAAGCGCCCTCATAAGCGCGATATAATGAGAGGTTTCTGCTATTGTTTTCTAATTGTCTAAAGAAATTCAGTGTTTTTTTTATGGTTAAATTTGAAAAAAATGTAATCATGAATTTCAGAAGAACCTATTTTTTTCTTTCTTTTATTTAACCTGAATAACGCTAAAAGGGATGTCCTCACTCCTCAGTCCCATTTGAGCCTGTAAATCTGGAGTCTACTATGTATCAAAATATTGAGCCTCAACACTCAAGAAACTCAGAGTTTGAAAAATCCTAGGTTCCGGTTAATTCAAGGTGCTTTAGTGACATTTTAAGGTATATTTTTAACAAATAAAAACATGATTTGGTTTAAAATCTAAAAATAGGAATCTCGCTACTATAAACCTTCCTTTATTACATACATTAAGCAATAAAAATATTGAAAGGTTGGTGTCAATGACATTCCCGAAGTGTCGGAAATATTCTCTGACTGCAAGAGATATACACACAAAAAAATGAATTGTTTTCAATACAGTCAATAATACAGCTAATTTTATAGTAATAAACTTTAAGAATTGCTAATTTTA
>JAXGGA010008265.1:0-57902 GCA_038373865.1 Uloborus plumipes
ATAACTATTTACGATGAAATTTCTTAAAAATAAATAATTCCTTTTTATTTTATACAAATTTTCATTTTCAGACCGTTTCGAATAGATAGGTCTACCTTCAGAAATTTTGCACTAATCACATTTGTTTCCAAAAAAATTGCATAAATATCGTTGCTTAGTCTTACTGCGGGATTATGCTGGCTGCTGTGGAGGTATTTAAACAGATTTGACCGTCTCGTTGTAATCAAACAAAATGGCTCATCGTTGCAGTTTTTCGCTGGTTGAGCAGGGGAAAATTGATGCATTTAAAAAGTGTGGAAAATCGATGAGAAAAAAAGGTAAGCTTTTAAACAGATAGCATAATTTTGTAAGCAATTTTTTGCGACTTAGAAATGCCTATGGTGGAAAAAAATCATCTGGCCGACCATCAAAAGTGACACCCCGACAAAGAAGGACTACCGTAAATGACTTAAAATCTGGAAATATGAGCTAATCCACTTTGGACAGACAACAAAACCCTTCAATATCAAAATCTACAGTTCATAGAGTGGTAAAGAGGTTTGATAATTTAGTTTACTTGAAGAGGAAAGCGGCTCCGAAGTTGACTAAAAAGCACAAACAAAAGAGATTGAAATTTGCCTATTAAGTGATGTCCTGGAAACAAGATTGGTATCGTGTGATATTAAGTGATGATTAGAAATTCAACTTGGATGATGGTCCAAATGGCTTTATCAGCATGATCTGCGTAACAATAGACAGATATTCTCTCTGAGGGCAAGCTGTTGGTGGTTCCTTTATGCTATGAGCCGGATTCGGAGGTGCAGGAAAAACCGATATAGCAGTTGTAGACATTCGCTTGGAAGCTGCAGGCTATCAACAGCTGCTTGAGCAATATTTTCTTCCACAATCAGGGCTCATTGGGGCCCAATCTTCTTGTTCCAACAGGATAATGTTCCTGTGTACAATGCAAAGTCCACTTTCGAATGTTTTCTGGATATTTATCGATCGGCCAGTTTGTTGCCCCGACCAAAATACGGTAAAAAACATGTGGGGTATACTCGCAAAAACGTTGTTTGCTGGCGGAGGATAGTACAACAGTACAGCAGACTTAAAAAAGGCTATTTCCCCCGAATGATCAAAAATCGAGACAAATTGTTTGCAAATACTTGTAGGAACCATGCCGAATATTATTTACGAGCATTCAGAAAAAAGATAGCGAAATTTCTTATTAGTTCAACATTAACTTGATTCTTGGTTCAGTGGATCTATCTTTTTGAAACAGCTGTTTCATATAATTTTTTGACTTCCTAATTATTCCTATTATTTGTATATTATTCATGTATTATTTCTGTACCTCAGAACCAGACTAACGTAAGTTCATTTTCGTCATTTTTCAGTAGAGGGCGAAAACGATTGTCGGATGCATGCGAAGGATGGGACTTGCCCTCTTTTCAAGCTGCTAAACAATTGTGAAAAAAAAAAAAATTTTTTTTTTTTAGAATACTGTTTCAATCGATCGGTCGATGTGGAATAAGATTCTACATACAATGCAACTTAAAAGGGAAAATCGCCATTTTTGGACTTACGTCGTTCTGGTTCTGAGGTACAGATTTCACACTGAATGAAGTAATGTATTTTCTAAAATAGTATTTTGTGCACAATAAACGCTTTTTTACCAGCATAACTTTCGTTGTTACTGGTGGACCTATCATTTCGACACGCACTGTATATCTTTTTTATGAAATAACGTCTAATTATGCACCGTAAAGTCGGGTTACTTGGACCCACAAGGAGGTTACTTGAGGCCACAGTAAAATGATAAAATCTGGGTTTGGTACTAGCATTAGAGACTGCAGAGTGCTTCTACCTAGAGGAGAAACGAGGAACTACGTGCAAGTCTTCAACTAATAAGTACCAAACCTAGATTTTATCATTTTACTGTAATGGGCTCAAGTAACCCCTTAGGGTCCAAGTAACCCGACTTTACGGTATTTCTAAAACTTAAAATTGTCATGTAAATTCTGTCTGGAGTTCTTCAAAATAGTCCCCTGCCACAAATTCGAAGCTGCAATAGAAAAAATCTGTTAACATTGCAAATGGTTTTTGGCATGAAGTTTAAAGTAATGAGTGTGAATTTAGGGAAATAGCTGAGAACGGTGTTGAAACGGCACTTTTTTTAGTTTAAGAGCCGAAATTTGTGATGAAAGTATGAATCTGGGTCGTTGTGAAAGCAGTCCCTCCCTGAGAAGTGATTTTATTAATGTTAATTAGTTTAATCATGAAACTTATTAGTTATAATGTCCACTATTTGTGCCTAAATTTATAGGTAGTTTCGTAACGAATTATTTGCATATATTACGCATCAAAGTGCGAATACACTGTCCTCTGCCAAGTTCTACTAGGCAGGGAACTTACCCATTACCATGATTTATCAGAAAAACACAAACTTCAATCGGCCTTCATTCGAACCAAAGTAATAGATTCATTTCCTGAGCAATATTATAATAGTTATACGAACATTTCAAAAACACATGCCCGGACAGATTTTGTATGGAAAATGACGAGTTCACAGAGAATCGCCCTAAATAAAACCAACAGTGAGTTACAAGAGTTGTATAGAAATAAACAATTCTGTTTTAGCCGATATGATTACGCGAACTTTGTAAAATAGGTAAGAGCAACTGTGTGAAAATTTTGCCTCCATAAATAAAATATATATTTTTTCTTTTTTTAGAATAAATTCGCTTAGTCGTCAAATACGGTGTCAATAATCGGCACACTCATATCAATAATTAGTTTGTGTTTTTTGTAGATAAATTAATATTGTAGGTCAATAGTTGGTGATTAAAGATCGTTATTATACTACACTGCAAGATTTCTTGACAAAAACATCGTGACGTCATCGTGACGTTAGCCTATGAAAAACGAGCTAGATAAAACGTCACAGCCTACTTGGCGAATTAAAGGAGATCGCTAACTGCTTGTGAGCTCTTATTGGCTCCGCCCGTAGTGACGTTCAGCGTCAACTTAAGTTGCTGTTTAGTATAGTATTTGGCTCGGGGGGGGGGGACACCTGCTTTGACCCATGTGATTTCATAATATTTGTAAAATAAACCTGGGCACTTGTGAAAGATTTTGAAAGAAAAGGAGAGGTCAATTTCCAAAAAAGTTACTTGTAAGCACTAAAAACCCTTCTTAAAATATTTTTATATCTATTTTTATATTTGGCTCCTACACAAGCATGCTGAGCTATTTTGTGTTTCTTTCAGTATACTCGTGCTATTATTTAGCAGTTGATGTTTTTATAAAATGTCTATAAAAGCTTTAGAGGAAAAAAAAAACCTTGTCTCTTTTAAAAACACGTTGACGTTGTCAATTTGGGAATAAAAGTTGAACTAACGAACTAATGTAAAAACGATGAAAGCAAAAACTGGCTCCTGCATCAAAAAGCTTTTACGTAATAATTTTTTTCTCAATCTTCAGCTACTCAGGAAGAGTAAAAGCATTTTTCAGCAATGCTTAACATTAAAAATATCTTTGTGGAGAAAAATTTAGGGAAAATTGATGGGCTTGACTTTTAAGAGCTCTTAAAAATGTTCATAATGTTAAATATTATTATCAATGCAACGTATCCCTGTTCAACCAGCAAGGGCTTTATTTTCACAATTTTTAGTCTTCGCTGCATACTTTCAGGCAAAATTGTTCAAAATTGAAAGCAAAAAAATTAAAAGTTGAAAAAAAAAAAAAAAAAAAGATAAAAGTGGAAGAATTAGAAAAATCATGTGGGGAAACTTGCTACTATTATAATTTAATGTGCTTATATTTAAAGCTATTTTCAATTTTCTAATACCGCAATACAAAATTTTGTATAATTTCATTTGAAATCACTCCATTTAGATAGAGAAAAAAGGAGAGAAAAATATGCTGTCATTGGGCTCAGAAAGTCATGACACAAATTTTTGAATACAAAATCACGGCTTATGAATAGGAAATAAATAAATAAAAAGAACAAAAAAGAAAGAATTTATTGCTAACTGTTTATGTTGCAAGTAGACAGCAAGGCTTTAATTATTCCTACCTTCACTGTTGAAAAAAAGAAAAAAAAAAAAAAAAAAATCAAAGCTACGTCAAATTTATCTCCTTGGAACTTTTTTCATCGGTTTAGCTCAAAATCTTTCGAATATCAACAGCAATGAATGGTTTGATTTTGGCCTTAATGTCTTTTAAATAGGAATTAAATGTTATTCAATGTAATCGGTTTATTCCGTAAAATTTGATAGTAAAAGTTAAGAGAAACAGTTAAGTTAAAAGTTAAGCTAAAAGAAGTTAACGTACTTTTTTATGAATTATGGCAGCATTTCGTAATAACTCACGCTGAAAAAATATATTTAGGAATCCCTAGGGATGAGAATCTGCTTAGTTTTCATTTCTATGGAACGTTAGCTTTCCTGTCCTACTATTTTTTCATAATATTTCACAAAAATCAATATCTAAAGGGAATGAAAATGAAATAAAAATTATTATTTCAGAACAAAAACAGTAACTTAAAAATAAAAACACAAGGAAACACCCTTTAAAATGTAAGCAAAATTTAAAATTTGTATTAAAATGGTTTCGCTTTATCTTCCTCTGCTTCTGTGCCCGTGATTTCCACGGACAAAGAAGCAGTAACAAAATTTATCGTCCTGAGCTCATTCCCCCCGTGCATGACGTCATTGAAAACCTTATTGCTCAATTTCATCGTTTAAATGTCAGTAATGCATTTTTTGAAGCTTTGAAACAGACCTCTTGGCTAGTTTACAAGCCCGATACATTCTACTTTAATAAAGAAAATGTTTCCTTGCAAGTTTATTATTCATTGCTCGAAAAATTTGGGGAAAAAAAAGTTCTGATGCTCGAATTTGATGCAAAGAACATGAAGTAGAACTTGTCCTTGAAACCTAGTCATAAGAATTATAACATTAAAGATAGTCAAACCCCGCTATAACGAACCCTCAACGGACCGACTTGAGCGATCGCTAATACGGGGGGTTCGCTATATCCGATTTTGCAAAAAAATCGGCATTCGGTAATATGCTACAACAATAAACATCATAATTGCACAATGTCTTTATTGATAATAAATTCAAACAGTAAAGTATAAGAAATAACATATTTAACTCAATAATAAGAATATTAAAATTTTACGTTTTTTATTTATCCGTATCATGAAAGAATGAAGTTTTTTTTGGTTAAAAACTTTCCGATTTTAGATACATTTCTTTATTTTTTCTTTCTCTACTACTGAAAAAGAACACACATATGTGTGCCACTCCAAAATAGTGGCGACTGTAGATTTTGAGAGGGAAAATTTCTTGTAAAATGAGGATTGGATTTGCACCACTTTCTAAATTTCAGATGAATTGAACTTTTTCCTCTTCAGAAAATGTATTTCCGCTCGCCATGATGGTTACTGCGAAGTTCATACTCTTATCACTATCAACAACGCAATGGAGAAGAGAGACTAAAAATAAGAGTAATAAACGCTTAAATGACCAATAATCTCGTCTTTTAGGGAGCTAGTGAGTGGTTCCTTCCTCCCTTCCCCTTCGAAGAAACAGCTGTTTATCCAAGGAACAATAAGGAAGGAATGCGGTTTGGACTAGGTTGGACTTGCTGAGAGAACAATCACTAAAGAATTGACAGTTGCAAAAAAAATAGAAAAAAACTTGAAATTCCAAACATTTTAGGACCGTTACGGCCGATTTTTCAGTGTTTATGGATCGTTATAAGTAGAGATGCACCGATTAATCGGCAGTACCGATTAATCGTCCATAATCGGCCACTTTACCGATTATTAATAATCGGCAAAATCGAGCCGATGAATCGGCCGAAAAAATATTTTTCAAATATTATTCTTTAAAGTATACCTTCGCTAAGAAGCTACATGATAAATAATTTTATTAACAGTAATAATAATCCTCACAGTTGATATAGTTTTTTAAATAAATTCTTCTACTTTGAATAAATATACATAGACATAGGCGTAGCGTGACCAAAAGTTTTTTGGGGGGGGGGGGGGCATAGGTCTCGAATTTTTGGAGTGCAGGCGGAACCTTTGCCCCTTAGATTTTTCGTTGGAGGAAAATTCGTTTTTACCTTTCCGATGAATTATGCACACAATTAATCTAACTTTTTTTTTCTCAGTTACCAGTTACTACCAGGGCGGATTTAGATTCAACGGGGCCCTTAGCCCCGTAAAGTGCCCCCATGAAGCCCCTGTTGTTTTTCGGAAAACTGGGGTAGCAAAAAAGGACCTTTATTATTTATTTATTTATTTATTATTTTTTTGTGTGTGTCTTTTTCGCTGAACACAATCCCCCACCATCATGCCTTTTCTCTCTTTTTAATGCCCTCGCTGTCTTTTCTTTATATTTTTTGAATTGACTTAGTAGCGGGATGGATATCAGAAGAGTGATGCAATCATCCTTTTTTAAGTGGGGTGTAGAGTTCCCAATATCACGGGGGTCCGGGGGATTCTCCCCCGGGAGAAATTTTGAAAAATAGATAAAAAATTCGGCATTTTGAGGCCTTATATGAAGTAATTGAGATGACAAAAATATGAGAAAAAAGAGGCAAACAAACACTTTTATAGTTAACCATCGATCTAAATAAAATCGATTTGCGTTTTGACAAATCGTTGACGATAATCGATTAGTAATCGAAGCATGAGAGAGGAGGGAAGGGAGAGAAAAATACTATGCATGAAAAATTTCTGAAATGAGGCATATTTCATAAAGTTATTTTAAGAGTAAAACTAAAAATCCCATGTGATCTAGCGGTTGGGAACACTGCCTTTGACCCTAGTGACCGAACTCGATATCTAAGATGGGAAGAAATAGACCACTTATTCCAAAAAAAAAAAAAAAGAGAGACAGAGGAAAAAAAATAGTCGTGCAAAACACACTCATTAAAATTATAAAAACACAGTTAAAGCAAAATAATAGTCAACAATTATATAAATTTATATTGTAGCTTTCAAAAAAAAAAAAAAAAAATACAGTAACATATTAGTTAAAATCAATATATTCCCCAAAGCAGAATACTTAGTGATGTTCTGCAACGCAAAATTATTTGCCCAAAATTGTTCTGCAAGATAAATTTGTACATTATATATTTACCGTCAAAATGTTACCAAAAAGAATGGAAGAAAATGTTGAAAAAAATATATATATTTATATATACAGGGTGTCCACTCCAATCGTGGACCAATAGCTAATTTCTAAACCGTTAGAGATAAGCATATAGTTTATTTGGGAAAAAATCTCCAAATTATGAAAGGAATTTTGGGTCTATTCAATGTTTTTCAAAAAATCAAATTTTGAAAGAGTTACGAAATTTAAATTTTTATACAGCCCCCCAGTCCTATCAATCATATTTAGTAAAACATTCTTGACACTGTAACGTTTAAAACTAAAAAAAATCACTCTTCTACCACAAAAATTGACCGAGTTATGACGTTTTGAAAAATCAAGATTTTGAAGGATTTCGCATACGGTCCCTTAAGCGATCTCTCGATGACGTCATGAAACAATGCAAAATCTTGATTTTTCAAAACGTCATAACTCTGTCAATTTTTGTGGTAGAAATGTGATTTTTTTTTAGTTTTAAACGTTACAGTGTCAAGAATGTTTTACTAAATATGATTGATAGGACTGGGGGGCTGTATAAAAATTTAAATTTCGTAACTCTTTCAAAATTTGATTTTTTGAAAAACATTGAATAGACCCAAAATTCCTTTCATAATTTGGAGATTTTTTCCCAAATAAACTATATGCTTATCTCTAACGGTTTAGAAATTAGCTATTGGTCCACGATTGGAGTGGACACCCTGTATATGCTTGCGTACAACAGATGCTTTTGCAATTGCAATGCAAACGAAATGAATTGAGGGATGGAACAGTTTTCACCATTTGATGGACAAGAGAAAGGAGAGCAGAATTAACACCCGAGTAGTCCCTTTAAAAGATAACTACAGGCACTAGACAAGGGAAGAGATAGAATTTGAGGCTCTGCTTGAGGTGGACATTTTCCAATAATCTACACATAGCTATTCAGAAAATGGTGAAAATAGTAAACAATAACTATTTTTTAAATTTGTTTCATTTTTCTATGAAGAGTTTGAATTAGAAAGATTTCATAACTTTGCAAATACTTCTTGCTTTATTTTTATTAATTCATATTTTAAATGCTTTAGTTTGACAAAAATATTTATAATTATGTTATTGATGCTTACTATATATAGGGGTGCACAACCATTTTCAGTGAAGGGCCACATGCGTAACAGGAGCTCCATTGGAGGGCCACATGCTAGCCCATCACCCCCTTCCTCTCGCAGGCTTTGAAAAATTGTCATGTCTTTGTTTTTGTTTTTAATTTTGAATTCTCTTTGTCATGTAATTTGCATTGAATACATATCCTTTGCCCTCTGGAAAATTTTAAAAAATGATGGGCCTGGCATCAACATGCACCAGTACTTTCTCTCAACTATTAGAAACTTGATTTGCATATATCAGAGGTCAGTCAGGCAACTAACTCTATTTCGTTCAAGAGTTTCATTAACAAGAGCTCCAAATAATCTATTTATTCGTCTTTTAGATCGAAAAATATCCATTCGCCACAGGGAGAGTGCAGAAATTAAAAAATGATAGTTAAAAAAAAAATCGTGTTTGTTTTGAAAAAATACGCTTGTATCCTTGTTTAATATAATTTGAAAAGAACACCACTCCAAAAATAAGAAGAAATATCGTAACCTGAAAGCCGATGCTAAAAGATTGCTGAAAAATTACATGTAAGCTCTCAAATTACGCTTTGAACGCGGCATTGAAAAACCACATGAAGTATGCCCAAATTGTAAAGTATTTAACATATAAAGTCAAATAAGTAGGATTTTTACACAATTCGAGTTAGAAACGTAGACCTTGAGCAAGGGAATATTAAAAAAAAATATGTAACATTTTTCAAAATGGTGACTTTTTTATATTTTTTTTCTGTCGTGGTCGTTATTATAACAATTATAAGGTTTGCTGAGTTAATGCCAAGAAGCTATAAGGGTCTGCTGTCCACTGGTTAGTAATTGAAAATTGAAATTTTCAAGTCCACTCTTTTTTCCTACTAAGTCCTGAAATCTTTCTTCAAACGAATTTTGGAGCATTTTAATCAGTGTGTGTAGTTTAAAATCCCATCAGGAAAACCTTTTACTTCTGCTTCCCCCTCTAACTTTTGAAAGAAAAACTTTCTGTTTTTTTTTCCTTTTTTTTTCAAAAAAAAAAAATCTTTTTTCAACAGAAAAAATTAAACCCACTCGCGGGCCGCACATCGTTACGCGGCGGGCCACAGGTTGTGCACCCAAACTTCATCATCGGTTCAGAAATTCAGTTCAAAAAGTTCAAGCTCGGCATTGGGACGTTAACTAATTTCCGGATCGCAGAACATATGTTAAAAAACATTTTTCCGATTTGGGGAGGTTGGACTACACCTATTTTCCTAATTTTAGCCTGAAATTATTTGTTTCAAATATAATTACTTCGTTCCCGCGATTCTCTCAAGCGGAAAAATTGTTTTAAACATACTTTGAATGACTATTTTTACTTCAAGCTCCGTCAGAAATTCTGCGGCCAAAATGTGAAATCCCGAAGAACTTGAAGGGAGACTCCCCCCCCCTCCACCCCGCGTTTCTCGTACGCGAAGAAATTGTTTTAAACATCATTTGAATAAATAATTTTCACTGCAAGTTCCGTAAATGCAGTTCTGCGGCAATATGTGAAATGCCGCAGAACTTTAAACTAAGCTTTGCCCCACGATTCTCTCACCGGAAAAATTGTTTTTAACATAATCTGAAAAACTAATTTGCGGTCAAAATGATAAGGCCCGCAGAACTACAGACGTAGCTTGTGTCCCCTCGATTCTTCCGCAGGAAAAATTATTTTAAATCTTAATTTGTTCTGTAAGATTCGTCACAGTAGTTCTGCGGTCAAAACGTAATAAGAACTTCAAGCGAACACCCCTCCCCCCGCCATTTATTGATAAGGAACGATTTATTGTTTTGAAGAAAATTTGAAAAGCTAATTTTTTCTGGAAGTTTCGTTGCTGACGTTCTGTGGCCAAAATGTGAAAGCCCGTAGAACTTTAAACGAAGCCCGCGGCCCTCGATTCTCTCAACAGGAAGAGTTAATAGTTTCAAACATCATTTGAATAACTAATATGCACTGCAAGTTTCGTCTCTGAAGTTCTGCGGCCAAAATGTGAAAGACCGCGAAACTTCAAGCGAGTACTCCCCCCCCCCCGCCCCCTCCCGCGATTCTCTCACGAGGAAAAAATGTTTTAAACATTGTCCAATATCTAATTTGCACCGCAAGTTTCGTCACTGAAATTCTGCGGATAAAATGTGTAGGCCCGCAGAATTTCAAACGAAGCCCGTTTTCCCGCGATTCTTTAACACGGAAGAATTAATTGTTTGAAACAAAATTTGAATAACTATAGTTTGTACTGCAAGTTTCGTCACTGAAGTTCTGCGGATTAAATGTAAAGGGCCCCCTTAGAACTTCAAACGAATCCCGCTCCCCCGCGACTCTTTAACGCGGAAGAATTAATTGTTTTAAACATAATTTGAAAAACTATTTGAACTACACGCTTCGTCACTGAAGTTCTGCGGGCCAAAATGTGAAATCCCGAAGAATTTCAAGCGAAGTTTGCGTCCCCGCGATCTCGTCATGAGGAAACATGGTTTTAAACATAACTGAATATCTAATATATACTACAAAGTGTCGTCACTGAAGTTCTGCGTATAAAATGTGAAGACCTGCAAAACTTCAATTGAAAGCCTGCGCCAGTGCGATTCTCTTGCGAAAAAATTGTTTTAAACATAATTTGAAGAACTGATTTGTGTACCTAACCGCAAGCTTCGTCACTTAAGATCTGCGGCCAAAATGTGAAGGCTCGCAGAATTTCAGACAAGGTTTGCGTCCCCGCGACTCTCATGGGGAAAAAAATAATTGTTGGAAACATTATTTGAATAACTAATGTGTACTGCAAGTTTCGTAGCTAAAGCTCTGCGGCCCAAATAAGAAGGACTGCAGAACTTCAAACGAAACCTGCGCAAATGTCGTAACTGAAGTTCTGCGGAAAAAACAGGGAGGGGCCTCAGAAGCTTAAGTCAAGTCGTCCGCACGTCTGCTGTGGTCTGTATAGCAATTTTCACGGCACTGGTTACGGCCTACGGCGCCGGTATTATTGCCTGCTGCTCTGCGAGACATGAACGAAACTTTTTTTTTTTTTTGAAGGATAACGTGGGTGTTTTTTTTTTTTTTTTTTTTTTTTTTTTTTTGCGCGCGCTTTTAAACAATAAAGTTTTTTTTTTTTTTGGTTGCTTCCGAACAGAATTGTTCTGCAGCATCGATGTCTGTTCTGCGACGTACGTCGCCGATTTAGCAGTATTCTGCTTTCGGGAATATATCTATTAAATTTTTGCAAATTATCAGCCAGGAAAAAGTCATATTACAATGACACAACTTGAAAAGATTCAAAAATGAGTTTGAAAAAAAAAAAAAAAAAAAAAACAAAAAAAAAAAAAACAATCTGTACCGAGAACGATTATAAATATACGCCTAAGTATTCTTGCTTGCCATAGCATTTAAGTGAAAAGTTTATAAATCAAGTTTGAGACAAGACTTATGCATTCAGATCATCTACTCCTACACAAATTACGTAATGCAAAATAGCTTTTAGACAAGAATAATTGATGTATTTTGTTGCAATATGCATTGTAAGACTTTGGTGGTTTCTTTCGTGCATTTAGCACTTAATATCTTTCTGATATGAAATGATTATCAATGACGAATGCTTGAAAGAAACATTTAGAAATTTAATTTTTTGATTTGTGAAGAAAGATAATTAAATTCAAAACAGAAATCCCATGGTTTAAAAATTTTTTTATTGCATTATATGGTAGTGAGATAAAAAAAAAGGGGGGGGGGGTTGATCGTGCATCTTTTTTCATCTCTCTCTCTCTCTCTCTCCTTTCCCTCTCTTACAATAATCCAGATTTCGAGAAAATAGTATTTTCAAATTAAAAATTTTTTTTAGCGTAGTTAGTAGTTACATCGAACTAAAAAAATATGCCTTAAAAGGGATCATACAAAATAGTATGATTTTATGCTTTTATACTTCTCTAAATTATTATTTTATTAATGCCACACACGTGGAGAAGGTCACAATAAAATGTGACCCCCAGAAAGGGAAGGGGGGAGGGGGAAAACATCCCCAGAGGCCTTTCATTTAACAATACTGGCAATTTCAAGGACTGTTTTAGGCAAAAAAAAAAAATCTTTCAGACAGTAATTTTGGCTCATAAATGGAAATAATCTTTCTTGTGATTTTCGTCACCCAATTTCGGGAAAAATTTGGTGCCGAACACTCAAAATTGCAACGGATAGCCGGAATTCCTCCGTGCCCCCCCCCCCTCCCAGTGCTTCACACCTGGGTAAAAATTCAAAGATAAAATAAAGGAAAATGACTGCAAATGATATTCTGACGATTAGTTTCGGTCTGATTTCGGAAAATTTCAGGTTTCAAAGAAAAAATGTCCAACAAACTGGGGGGGGGGGGCACTTCCCCCTGTGCCCCCCCCCCCGACGCTACGCTTATGTGCATAGACAATGTATTTTTCCTGTCTCGATAGTTTTCTCCTTCGTACAGTGCTTTTAGATATTCTCTAATTTTCAAGGAATTAAAGAACTGAATTGAACTGCAACTAATTATTAAAAAATATGAATAAAAAGCACTCCTAAATTGAAGCACTCCTAAATTCGCAAAAGAAGGGTTTGACGGTAGTTTCTAACGCAATTCGTGTAAATTTAGCTCATGAATTTCATAGTGGTTTTTCATACATAAAAATCGACTTCGTTAAAATTTTTTAGCAGTCAGAGGGTTTTATCAGGGGGAGGGGGAGGGTTAGGATAAACGCTGAGGGGAGGGGGGTCAGCGTTTATCCTAACAAAGAAAAATTCTTTTCAATGTTAATTTTACTTGATTGATTTTTTAGGATATCCAAATTATCTAAATATCGAGAAGCCGCCAAGCAATTAAAGTTCTCTACTTTTCCCAAAAGAAAAAGAAAGCATTAGTTCAATTGTGAAATACATATTAGCACAAACCGACCAAAAAAAAAAAAAAAAAAAAAGCAAAATCTTGGGAGCCAAGAAACAATTTTAGGCCCCAGACAAATTATTTCTCAGAGCTAATAAGAAAATAACCTGATCTGAAGGAACTAGTTGCCAAATTATTTTTTAGTCTCCCCACTCGAATAATCCAAACTCTATTCTCTTCCAGATGCTAACTTTATTAAGAAAATAAATACCTCTGAGCAACAAATGTGAAGTTTTCCTACAACGTTAAAAGCAGCGTATATTTGTGCTTTTTTAACGTTGTATGAAAACTTCCTGATTATGCTTGCCTGATTATCCCGAGTTATCTCGGGCTCGTATGAGTTGCAGGTAATTATTATCCCGAGAAAACTCGGGTGAAGTTAAATGGTTTTACACCTATAAAATATTAAAAATTCAACTTAAAACCTACATATTTTGTTTGTTTCTTTTCTTTGTTTTTTTAAATCAAATAAAAAATATATGATTCTTTTTTGCAATTTTTTTCAAAAAAATATGATAGGGAAGCGGTTAATGAATGACCTATCATCTATTTTTATAGTGCCCATAGTCCTTGACTTTTTCAACGACTTTTTCTGTTAACTTTCAGTAACATATGAATACTGCAATCAAAATTCATTACGTGGCATTAAATGACAACGAACCTTTAAAAACATTTTTTTAATACCATCTAAAGTTCGAGGTTTTTGTTCTCGCAGAAGCTCATTTCCAAAGCAAATTAGAAGTCAATCTGTTTTTTTCTCAACCAGCTTACACAAAAGATAGCAAAGTCCGTTGTCTCTAGGCAATAAATGCTCCAAATTAAAGTCTGGGCTCAATAAAACCCGCTCTTTTAATCACCAGCGTGGATAAATTTTCTTTTTCAACCGTCTGGGCTTGTTTTCGAGGGCGACATTTTGATAGCTGACATTTACGAAGAGAAGGAGACAATTTTGAAACGCATTGACCGTGGAAGATTGTAATTCGCTTTCCTGGGTTTCAGTCTGGATTGTACTTGATGAACTGTGTAATTTGCATTTGCTCAACTTTTCTGAGTACAATAATGGCTCCATGGTAGAGACTTTCGAAATACACGTGAGTCAATGTGCTTTCTTTCGAAATCAGTGGCGTAGGAACTTTGTATAAACAGGGGGAGCCCGGCGCAATTCCAAATCTTTGTGCTTCCTGGGGGGGTGGGGGTGAGCAAGACACACGTATCGCCCCTTTACACACAAATGTTCAATTAATAATGCTAATTTTTGCGAATAAAAGGAATTTAAAAACATTGCTAATATCTCTTTCCTCAGAAAAACGACAAGTTTAACACTTTTGCACTTTTAATATGAGGTTAGTTTTAGATGGAATATTTGCTCAGAAATAGGAAATCTAAAATTTCTCTAACGGAAAAAATTCCAAATGGTACCTTTAAAAAATGACTTTTGACGATTTTTGGTTACATTGTGTGAATTTCCTAGGAAAAGTAGAACACTTATCTTGAAAACAGGTTTGATAAAAAAATAATAATAAAATGTGCTACAAAATGTTATAGTAAAGAAATTTTTTCGAGGGAGCTGACTCGGTCTGAAATATTCCATAGCTCCCCCAGTTCCTACGCCCCTGTTCGAATTAAATCGTGGTCGGGTTAGAATGATAGTGGCGTAGGTCAAAAATTCTACAAACTAAGTTATTGCTCAAACTACTTGGATAACTGAGCCCGAGTAGGCGATGCTGCATGATTTAAGGTCGAAAGGTACGGCTTCCGTTTTACAGAGCACCATTGAAGTGGAAGTCCGATTTATCTCAGACAGTACAAGATAGATGGAAGCACCATCTATCAACATTTTGATAATTTAGATGCGAACCAGAAGTTCAACAACTTCTGGTCCAGTTCTAGTTTTGTTGTTATTGCTGTCTTGGACCAGCTTGGCTGGCAATTTGGGGTGCGCTGCATCACGTTTCCAACTGTGTCCGACTTCCACAGTACACGCACGTCATAGGGACCCTCTTATGAGGTAGGTAACCATTCACAGCACGACAACACATTCACGCAAAGAAAGGACAAGGGCAGGAGAGAGAAAGTACAACCATGCCCGAGTCAGAATTCGAACCTGGAACTTCCTTATCCGGTCAGACTTCTCTTACCACTAGACAAGGTGGCTGGCAATCCTTGGGTCTATTACATATTTTCCCCGAAAATCCATCCATAATGTAGACAGTAGATGTAGCAAGTAGTGTAAGTTAGTTCAAGCTTCTTTAAAAAAGTCGCAAGTAACTTTCCATAAAAGCTGATGCTTAATAAAAAAATACTTATTCTTATACACAAATTCTTTTCTTAAAATTAAAATGTACGCAACCCTGATTTTCTTCAGAAGTTTTTATAAAACTTCCGATCTTTTCAAACCAGCGGTCTCCAATAGTTTTTACTCAAAGGGCTATAAATAAAATTTTTATAGGTGAGGCTGGTCAACTGTCTATCAACATTTTAGTTCAGATTATCTGTTTGTGAGTTCGAACCCCCCCCCACCCCCGCTTCCACGTTTTATTTAAACTGAGCCCTCAGTGGTTGTTTTTCAAATATTTTGGGTTTGGTGTTCTTAAAAAATTGCCTAAAAGGAACTTTGTTATTAAATTTAGATTGTTTCCAGTATAAGAAGCTTGCCGCAGGTCGGACAAAAGCTGTTTGCAGGGCAAATGTGCCCCGTCCGCAAGTCCCACTCTAAACTGTGTTATCATGACCTAAGCTAATGCTGCCTACCTTGTTTAGTGGTTATAGAAGTCTAACATGGATTAGGAGGCCTCGGGATCGAAACCCATTACTCGGGCATGGATGTTCTTCCTCTGTCCTGTCCTTTCTTTATGTGAATGCGTTGTTGTGGTGCGAATGGTTGCTTTAAACGGGTCCTAATGGCATGCGTGTACTGTGGAAGGTGGAAGTCAGACCCCTTTACGTTACAGAAGGAAAAATGAAGCGGCGCACCCCGAGCGGCCAGCCTAGCTGGCACAAAACAGATACAACTCAAGCCACTCTCATTATAACCGCGATACGAGAGAATACAAATAAGCAGTTGACAGAAACTAAAATTTATGTAAAATATAAACCTTTACGCTGACTATCCTTTGATGAAATTCAACCAGAGTACTGTCTGATCTTCTTGGGTAAAACCTTCTGCTCATTTACTCATGCTTCAGGTCTTCTCTGATCTTACCAAAATAGGGCTGTTAGGTAAGATAATAGTAAAGGGAAGAATAATGAAAACAATTTTGAGCCATATCAAACAACGTGGGACGATGCTAATTTCAAACACAGAGTTTAATTGAATATGTCAAAAAGATATAGAAAATGCAAGTTTTGAATTAAAAACTTCAGAAAGTTATCACCCACAACCCATCTACCCTTTTTTGACTGTTCGCGAGTGCTATAGACGCTGTTTTCATGAACAGACAGTATGGAAAGCATTCTCTACAAAAATAATGGGTCCGAACATTCTTTTGAGTTTCAAACAAACTCTCGTTGTGCAAGAAACTGGATCTATGCAATAAAAATAGCGGCACATTGTTTTAGAAATATGTTCTAGTACGCACAAAAACCTTTGCAAATCCTTGGGAAATTTTTTAACTTGCTCCGTTTTCTTTTACATTTTCATTTTCTTTGTAATTTTAAAACATGTGTGTACAGCAATTTGAAGAAACAATCGATATGTTTAAATTAATGGGCTGTCAAAATGATCCGAAAACTTTTAACTTAACATTTGTTATATAATAATATTAAAAATCACTAATTAAGCACTGGTGATTAATGGACACGGGTATTGGGGTCAGGAGAAACTCCTTTTTTTTAAAAGTAAGCCATCTGTGAATTCTCGATGTTCTCGAAATAAGTTGTACGACCGAAAAATTTGAGACCACTTTTCATGCCCCACTTAATTGTATTAATGGTACAGTTTTTAAGGTACATTTTTTAAAAATTTAAATTTTTATTGAGTTTTTATTTTTTAATAACAATCTTAATTCATACAACTTCCTCAAGCGGCATAAAGGCTGCTAATTTGTTGTCCTTCTGTCATTTATCTCTATTTTGCAAGAAATACACAATTTGTTTCTTTTGGAAAGTTGATGGCAAGCGCTTGACTTATCATTCATCTGTTGCTTTTTGATTTTAACAAATTAGCTTATACCATTACAGAATGTTTACCGCTCTTCTAATCTTTTTTCAAATTATCAAAAACACAATATTAGAAGGCTTTTTCTTTTTACAACTGCAATCCCAATCCACACAACTTCCCCATGTGACAAGAAAGCTGTTGCTTTGACCCTGATCAGTCATTTGTGTCAGCTTTATAAATACACGTTTTGTTTCCTTTGAGAAGTTGATGGCAAGCAGTTGACTTATCATCCTTCTGCTTCTTCTCGATTTTGACAAATTAGCTTATGCCGTTGTAAATTTGTTTCCTTCTAATCTTTATCTTTTATCTGATTTTACTTAAATTCGTTAAAGACACAGTATTTGAAGACTTTTTTCCACAGCAACAATCCTGATTTATGCAAATTCCACTTGTGGCAAGAAGACTGCCAATTTTATGCCCATCAGACATCAGTGTCAACTTTGCTTGATAAATACACGTTTTGTTTCTTCTATTTTTTTTTCTTTCAGCAGAAGCACTTGAACACAGTTCATTGACTCGAGTGTGCGAACAGCACACTCAACACAGACTTGTGGAGAGTATAAAAAGAACAATAATAATAAATTAAAATACAAAAATGCAGAATGTAACAATAAAAGGTAAAATTTAAAAGAAAAACATGAAAGCAGATAAAATGTAAAAGACTAAATAGAAAACATCATAAAATGTAAAAGGCAGGAAAAGAATTAAAACTCTAAAACCATAAAATTTAAACATGTAAAAGCAATTTAAAAGTCAGTCAGAGTCCACCATACTGCAGTTCAATTATTTTGTCTCTGCACTTCCAATATTTCTCGTAAATACAGTTGCCTGTTTCTTCTAGGAAGTCGATGTCAAGCTGTTGACTTATCATTCTTCAGCTGTTTTTGCATTTTAACGAATTAGTTCATACCACTACAAAACTTTTACAGTTATTCTAATCTTGTGTTCTGTTTCTTTCAATATTCTCAAACTTGGGAAAAAAAAAAAAAAAAAAACTGTTGCTTTTGTGTCAAAACGCAACGATCTCCTTCTTCTGAGAACAGCGAAATCGAATCGTCGGATACCACGTGATGAAGATGGAGTCAAGTATCTGCTCCCGGTAAACGAAGAATACTTTTAGATCATAAAAGAGTTTCTAACTACAACCACATGACTATTTACCATTTGATGATTTCAACGATATACCAATCAGCCAGTCGTTTCTCAATGAGAATATTTGAAGGTGTTTTTTTAAACAGTTGTAGTGACTGGTTAAAGTGACTGTGGAAATTTTAAAAGAAATTATCAGTTTAAACAAAGACAACATGCACACAATTCGTGGGTTTAAAAAAAAAAACTTCATCTAAATATTTTTTTTCTTTGAAATTATACTGAATATTATCATTTAATTTATCTGGTAATAATCAACAGCGGTTGTAGAGAAAATTGAAAATTCAGTCAGTTTTTCTGTGCAAATTTCTCAAGGGAGCATATTTTAATTATTGCATTAGCATAACAGAATGAGACAAAAGTAGAACCAAGCTATTGTCTGTAGAAATTCCTATCACCCAGTCTTTGATTCATAAAAGATGTCTAAGAATAATATTGTGATAGTAAAACATGAACATCCTTTCAAATGCTAATTATTTGAAAGAATTAAAAATTTGAGACAAACGTTTTACACGTTAGAGGCATTTTTTGGGAAAAAAAACCCTTTAATACTAATACAGAACTGCTTTTATATTTGTTATTGATTTAGTAAAACAATGCAGCTAAAGTTTAAGCAAAACTTGGTGAATTTTAGAGCATATATATTTTAATATGTTTGAAAATGAGGTCTGTTGTCTGGTTTTAATAATGACATCTGGGATAGAACAAAGCGGATTATTGTTTGCACATAAGCCTGTTGATACAGAGATATTAGTGGAAAAGTGTATCTAGTTCCACCATAAGACCTTGGGACTTAAAATTGAAATGAAAATACTGTAATTGAATCTCATGTAAAAGGAAAAATGTGACAGTACTTTTTGTTTATATTTGAAAAAGGGTTTCCAGATCTTCTATTTATTTTTTCATATGAAAATAAAGCGCTGTTCTTGGAATGCTCGTAGTTCATTTTTGATTTTCATCGTTGCGGAAAGTGCAATTTTTCAAAACTTCAAACAGTTGGCAAAATATTGGGCATTTTTCTGATTTATTGTCATTTTTCACCTTTTACTGACAGTATTGTCTAAAATTAGTTTTTCCTGAAAGGGGAGTTACTGGACATTTTTGATCTTCATTTCCTTGGCAAAACGTATCTAGCTAATTTTTCAGCAGTGGAACTGTTAGGAAACTATTAAGCATTTGTTTGTTCGAATTATTATCATTTGCTTTCAATTATCAGCAGGTTTCAACATATTCAGTAAGAAAAAAAGTTATAAAGCAATACATATAGAGTTGCAGTACAACATAAGAACAGTTACAGGCTATTTCCAATCTTCATTTCCGGGGTAAATATTACTTGGGTTTTAAGAGCTCGAATCGTTATAAATACTTCAAAAATTGCATGGCATACCGCCATATCCCATCTAGTACAAAAAGGCTATCACCTACTGGAACACATTCAATTGAGACAAAGAAAGGAAAAATGCTTTAAGAAAATACAGAGCTACAATTCTATATAGAGTTTTTTTTTGGAAGAATTGTTACAGACTATTTTTCAACTTTATTACCCTCGCAAGACTAAATTGATATTCGGGCGATGGTAACACGGTGCCTAGTTTAGTGCACCTAGTAACCCAGTGACTCAAATAGCTCGGCAAGTGCTGGTAGAGTGGTGAGTAGCCCAGTGAGTGTACCCAGTAGCCCAGTGAGTTTATCCAGTAGCCCAGTGAGTGAACCCAGTAACTCAGTGAGTAATCCAGTCACCCGATAAGTGCTGGAAACTCTATCGAGAAGTTTGTAAGCAAGCGAATCATTAGAGAGTAATCGAACATTTGCACTATTTCCAATTGCTTGCTATCTATTACCGACTTCTATCTATTTGCGATTCATTTGACATCTATTTGCAATCCATCACTGGCTTATCTTGCTCTGAACTGTCCCTCCTAGTCAGTAAAAATTTGTTTTCGTGACTTTTAGTGTGCTTTATTTAAAAAGGTATAGATTCGTTCCTTTTTATATAGTTTTAGGGCATAAGAAATAGTTTTAACAATGATCAAATTTTTCAAGCTGCAACTGTGTCGTGAGGTTAGAGGCCGTTAAATAATGATGTCATTCGTTTTAGGGGCGTGAGGATTGTGACAAGGGGGTTGCTAGAAGTTTGACACCAAGTATTTTTAATGACAAAATGTTTATGTAATATTGCATGACATTTGACAAAAAAATGGGCGGGAGTGAGGTGAAATGTGACATTGTGTGATAAGGTAAGAGTGGGGAGGATCATAAGTGGTGAAAAAGTGTGACATTATTTATGGACAGCCCCTGATGTGTGAAATTTTTTACATGCTTTATCCGTAAGTCACAATCTTAAAAAGCTCGACCTCACGAATTTTATGTGAGTTAGTTTTCAAAAAGGCATTTTGAATTTTTGTAATGAAACGGAGATAAAGAAATCTGTAAAAAAATATTAGTCAAACTACATGTAACAATTCAAGAATAAACATCTGAAAAACCACTTAGAGAAAATCTGGAAAAAAAAAGCTTTCATTACTTTACGAGAAATTGCATTTTCAGATATGTAAGATAACAGCACCGTCATACCACCAAATATAAGTGTCACAAAAATGAATTGCTCAGCTTTAATCTCAGCAACTTAAAACAATATGACCTCACTTAATTAATCTACAAATAATGAACTATGTAAGCCGAGAAACACAGGGGGCAGATCCCAAGTTTCCTTTCTTTGGGTGAATAATTTCCCGAGGTGATTATTTTAATTATGCATCGCCGCACACATGGTTGAAGAATTGTGCACGCAAACTTGACTAAGTAATTGTTCGTATTTAAGCTTTCCGTCAAGATGTCTCATACTTTATTAAATATGAAAAGAGATTCTAAAAGACGCCGAAGAAATTTCTATAACTGCGTGGTTGTTTGGAAGTTAAGTACAGAATTTTACTCTATCACGTTAACATCACATTAGTAGCTCACGATGGTACGAAATAATTTTTTTTAATAAAAATATACACTAAATATTTTATTCATAAGATGCTTTAAATTATTTATATTGCATTTTGTATTCTGAGAACAATATTTATTTTTAGTTTGTTTTATGCTAGAAGAAGGATTTTAAAACTCAAGTTATTTTAAAAGTATGCCATGCTCTTTTATTTTTATTTAAGAAATGTTAACCCTTCACTGCACGATTTTTTATATTTTCATGAAAAAAATCTTTTGTTACCTTTTAAATAGCCCTGAGTTCAGGAAAAATGAAGAAAAAAATTAATCTTAAAAATGTGCACCAAAAATGATGTTTTAATTGTTTGTTCTATACATGGCACAAAGCACATAGCATATGCTTTGTATACCGATAAGTGTAATAATCTACAATGTGTTTTGTGCCATAAGTGGTATAAACAAATTTTCCACTAAGTGTATTTAAACATTTTTAGAACAAAGGAAATAATGACTAAGCACACGTCTAACGGAAATGCAGACACTCTTTCTTTCAAAAGCAAGAACTGTAATACCTAGACTAGTGCAACTAACTAGTGCATAAAAGTCACACTAAACTGTCATAGCAATGTTCCAGAAGGGGCACAAAGCTCAGTTTAACTGCATTTAAAAATCATAGGAATATATGAGGGTTTATTTGGTTTGTGCCAGATATGGCACACCGTGCAGTGAAGGGTTAATAACTTTCACGTTATTCGAGTGTCAGACGATGTTGGAAATATTCTTTTCTACTCATAGTAGAATATTTCCAACTATTTAGAGTAGCTTTAATTTTATTTGAATGTTGCAACCAGTTTAAGTTAAGTTTTAGCTGTGTCACTAATGAAGTTTTTGTCATTAATTTTTCTGCTCAATTTATTTTTAAACTAGCTGTGTTTCCCGGCGTTGCACGACTTACCTCTAAAATAAATACTACGTCAAATGACGCATGTTCAACAATACGGATTAAAGAAAAGAACGTAACCGTGTAAAAAAAAATCTGTCACCTTGTAGAGAAAAGATTTTATGACTCAGAATTGAAATTTTGAATTCTTTAGATTTCTTAAAATGATTTGAAAAATTTAGTTATTGATACGTGTAGACATTTCGTTAAATGGATTTTTTGGCAAAACCTTTCTCGGAAATGAAGGGGGGGGGGAGGTTGGGGTGTTTCATAGGGAGTTAAAAAAAACCAACATGAATTTCAAAGTATCAAAGGACCTCTCTACCAAATTTGGAAAATATCCGACCTAAACAGCGGATTTGTAGAAGTAACCCCTGCCCCCTTATGTTTTTTTTCTTGCCTCACATAAGGGGACAAAAATCCCTCTATGTGAATTCTTCAGCATCAGCGGACCTTTGCGATAAATTTGGAGAAATAATTCGAGCATAAATTGTGTATTTGTTTAAGGAATGCGAGCGCGCGCGCGCCACGCACACACACACACACACACACACACACACAAAAAAAAAAAAAATAAATAAATAAATAAACATCTATTTATGTGCAAACATGTGTAAACATGCTCGTTTTTCCTCAAATTATTTATAATAAAATCAATTTTATAAGAACAATCTTTATTTATTTTTTTTTGTTTCATGTTGCAATTTTAAAGCCCTAAAATGTTGAAGGTATACTTTGTCGTTTCGTTATTTTTAAAAAACATATTAATCAATTTTTCATTTTAAAGTTTCAAACTATTTCAGAAGCTTGAGTTCAGTTGCAGATATGTTTCTAATAATAGATTTTATCTTTAATTTCTCTGCCTATTTTATTTTTATTTTTCAAGCACCGAACGTACTTTCCCACTTCATAATATGATTTTACATAAACACATCCAACTGACTTCCAGATGTCCAACTTCTAGAGAAAATTGATTTCCAAGTGTCAAGTTTCAAAGCGGAATCGACCTACATGCGTCCAAACTCCCATGAATAATTGAATTCTAAGAGTTTAACTTTCAAAAGGAATCGAATTTTATGCGTTCAACAGCATCTGTAGGAAACTCGGAAAGATTCGTAAAAGAATTCTAGAAAGCTTGGGGAAGATTTGTGGCTCTATTGTACTTGCAAGCTGCATTCTATGATTCTATTCGAAGATATTCATTGGGGGGAAATTCTACACTTGGAGTAGAAAATTAAGTTTTTAAGAACCATATAGGAAAATCATGGCTGCCACAGCTTTCAATGTAGAAAAATAATCCTGCTTTTAAAGGGGGAAAAAGGATTGCTCGAGAATTGCTGTGTAGGAATTGGAGATGTAGTGGCCTCCAAAATGTATAGGCTCACCACAATGTTGATATTCTTTGTGATAAGAATTGTAAGAAGTGGCCTAATAGGCGATTGACTATTCAAGTAATCTAGATACATAATAGATGGCAGCACTTACATTACATGTGAAGAGCAATTGATTCTAGTGGTGCCATCTATTGAATAACTAGCCAACAAGAGTGGTAGATTGCTTATTGGTTGAATACTGAAATATTCTATATCTATGATGGGGCTAGTTGCGGATTAGTCGTTTCATTTTATTCAGTTGCATTAGTATGCTTGACTAAAATGAACCAATCGTATTATCAGATAGTAAAGCAAGATTAGGCGACTACATTAGGAGAGCCGACTCATCCCACTTGGGGTTTCAAGGGGATTGTCAAATGAATGATACCATTATTATGTGTACCAAAACTATGTTGAAGAAAACTGGTAAGTAAATTTCCTAGGGTCGTTTGATAGATGCGATGATTGTTTTAATTCATTAAAGTAGGCAATGAATGATTTTACTCTATTAGAGTTATCACATTTAAAGTATGAGAATGTTATTGTTCTTATTAGGGAACATTAACTAGTAAGCTATTATTGAATTTAAGAATCAGTTAGCTTACTAGATTTGCTCATAGTTAGCACCCCGCTTACTATCCAGAGACTGCAGTTTCGTCTTCATGAGAACTCATCATTCTGGCTTAGGAAATAACCGAGCTGGAGGCATAAAGCTTCTTATAGAGTGCCAAACAAACTGGTAGCTAAAGTAAAATTCGCACACCACCAGGAGACAGCAGCAATGGTACGGTTCAACTAGAAAATTTTAGGAGGAGCTTGGGTATTAAGCAGTAAGTTACTTCCCCTCCCCTTCTTCCAGTTTGTTTGGCACTCTTAGCTTCTGTCAGCGGTTTTCTACGTTCAAGTCGGTTACTTCCTGAGCCGGAGTGATGAGTCTTAATGAGGACGATCCTGCAGTCTCTGGATGGTACGACCGAGCTGGAGGTGTATTGCATGAACTTCTCCTCAGTTATTTTTACGAAGTATCAACCAGCGACTTCTTATACGTTTTTCAAAATACTTGAAACAAGTCAGGATCCCAGACTTTCTTGGGACCAAAATGTCGGGTACGTAGTTCCGTCTTCTAAACTAGTTCTACATCCACAAAAAAATTATATTTATAATAGTCCATTATCACACGGCGGAGAACGCTGTAACAGTACAGCCGGCACCCTAGCATTGATATTAAAAGTGTACGAATAGTCATAAAATCAGGGTTTTCAATTTTGGTGGATAATAAATGTACGAATTTCTTCATAAAATCCGTTTTTTTTAAACTGTTATTTTTCATTAAGAGCAAGAATCTGAGAAACTGTCACGCCTAGCATTATGGGGTGATTCATGACCTCTCAGATTTTCTCCCAAAAATTACCAAATGTTTATTATCTTATTGAAAGACCAAATCCAGAATGTTTTGCTCTAAAGTTGAGTTGTTTAGTTTTTATGGACCCCCTAAAGTTGAAAGTGCGGCATCAAAAATTAAGCGGATTTTCAAGACATGGAAGTTGCTGTGAGCCAAAACTCTTAACAGGAACGGTTAAACTCCAATTTTCTTTTTGTATATGAAATATAGAAGGTTGAAACTTTACAAAATGAATGTTAAATTTGTGGTAAGTTATTGCCGTAAGGTCAGTTAAGGCCCTCAAAACAAGGCATTTTTGACGTTTTTTAGCGTTTTTGAGATCCAAAAACAGTTTGTACATTTCAGTTGACACGGCAAAAGTGGTATCGTTTGAAAGACCAGTGTAAGCACTTTAAAATAATGTAAACATTTTTTTTTACAAAAAATGTATTTTTTTTAAAAAATTTCACATTTCGCCTCAAAGAACTGAATTGTTCTGTTAAGACAAAGAATAGAGTATGGACATTGGCAAAGAAAATATTTCAATATGTTGTTGGCAGAGGAAGTTATGACCGTTTGAAGATCGGTAAAACATGACATTTTTCATATTTCGCCCTTACGCAACTAAAAGCACGTTGAACTTTCCTCGGTTATTTATACATAATTTTAAAGTGCTTACACTGGTCTTTTAAACGAAACTACTTTTGCCGTGCTAACTGAAGTGTACAGGCTGTTTTTGGACCTCAAAAACGCTAAAAAACGTCAAAAATGCCTTGTTTTGAGGGCCTTCACTGACCTTACGGCAACAACTTATCTCAAACTTAACACTCATTTTGTAAAGTTTCAACCTTCTATATTCCATATACAAAAAGAAAATTGGAGTTAAACTGTTCCTGGTAAGAGTTTTGGCTCACAGCAACTTCCATGTCTTGAAAATCCGCTTAATTTTTGATGCCGCACCTTCAACTTTAGGGATCCATAAAAACTAAACAACTCAACTTTAGAGCAAAACATTCTGAATTCGGTCTTTCAATTAGATAATAAACATTTGGTAATTTTTTGGAAAAAATCTGAGAGGTCATGAATCACAGGCGTGACACTCTCTCAGAGTCTTGCTCTTAAATCATCAAAGAACACATTGCACTGAATTTGAGAAGAAAAATATTGAGTTAAATAGCCTTAAGAGACATTTTCTTTATCATAATGAACTGGGGATGGGTTGGCTGCAACAATGTCAACCAATAATTACCATTCCGAGTTCGAAAACCTCGAGTTGATAGACTAAAGCGCTATTTACACTTATCAGATAAATGTGGAAACCGTAATTCCTACACTATCAAAAAGCAACGCTTTTGGCAAATCAAACTGCATTGGTTGTCAGCAAAGAATGCAGACAATAAATTTGATGGGAAAAGAGCTTAGTTGGTTGAAGGTATATAAATTGCAGGCATCAACTGTAATGAATGTTTTCGGGAAGTCTCTTGATGAAGACGGTGGACGTCTCTAGATGGAGTAAGTTCCTAATACTAAAACAACATTTATAAGAACTTAATTTCTATAATTCTTCACAATTTTCAATATTAGAGTTTAATTTACCGAATATGATGGGGAAACTAAAAGTGAAATATAGTATCGGAATGGGGCCTCAACGGCGCAATGGGTCTGCCCGTCAGTTTGTAAACTCAAGAGGCGCGGGTTCGATTCCCGCCCTTGCCCTGGGTGTAATTTCCTTCTCTGTGCTGTAAATTCTTTCCTTCAATAAAATCTGTATTGTACTATCTGTGGTGGCAAGGCGCATAGTACGCAGTCCTCATGTGTGTCGAAGTTTATTGACTTCTAGAATAGAAATAGTATCGAAATAAGGAAAAAGCAATTCCAAGAATACTGACTCATCATTATTAAATTATTTATCCAAAATTTATTTAAACTTGTAGGTTAAATTTTGGTATCAACTGAAAATAGATAGTCACAAACAATGTTTAAGTATATTTTATGACCTACGAGAATAAATTAACTAAATATTATACAAATTTATGCAAATGTGCTTTTTTGGTCATGAAATTACTGTCATAAACATTTACACCATCCTACATTACCCGACTGATATCAAAGCCTTTGAAATTTGAGGTTCTGTCACGTATTCCAATATTTTTTTTATTAATATCTATGCAGTTTTGTTCTTTTTTTCCAAAAATAATTTTATTTTAATTAGCTCTTTAGCATATTTCTGGCATTTGCAAACTGTAAATATAAAAAGAGTGATCAATTGCGACATTAATATAGACTTCAACTTTCTTTTTTAATGATCTGTATTCATTATTTAATTTATACTATGTAAAGTTATATCGGAAGAGGAAGTGGATGGTTTATAGAAGATTGAGCGTCTCACTAAATTTTCAAGTGCTATTGAAGTATACTACAAAACCATAATTAAAATTTAATGACACTATACTAGTATCGCAGTCACAACGCCCACTCAAATAGAATAGCGGCATAAAAGGTTAAAACTCTGTACTATAAATAGCTCTTTACGCCAAAGGAAACACATATTTTACGAAACTTCTAGCAAAAGGTCTACTTCTACACTTTCTTACTGATGATGACTTTCAAACAGAGATGAAACAATACTTATGCAGTTGCAGTAACGGGTTTATTCACTTTTGATAAATGAGAAAATAATGGCTTTTTCACTGTCTCAAACGGTACAAAAAGCCGAAAAATTGGCGGTCTTTTAGACGAAAACAGACTTCCAACTATGCTGAAATGAGGCTGTTATCGCATTCTTTAATGATTGAAGTGGAGTAACTTTCTCGAAAGAGAAATACTATTAAGATTTATTAGAACAATGAACTTGTCTTTGTAGTCTTTAGAGAACGCATTTTTGTGTGAAAAAAAGACAAATGAAAAATAATTTTTTTTAAATTTCTGTACTGACTTATGATAGCTTTATGATTTGTTATAAAAATAGTAACAAATGTCTCAATTCAATACTACATTTTTAACACTTTAAACACAAAATACAGGACGATTATAATTAAAATCACGACATCAAAGTGCTCCAATTAAAAAATTTTCAGTTAGGATGACTTGTTATTTCACCAAAGCAGTAGTGAGGCCATGAGCATTTGTTTGGCGAAGGAAAAAAAAAATAATAATTTGAATTTTGGCATCTGGAATTCAAATCGTGTTTTTCACAATGAGGAGCTGCGATAGGTGTGTGTGTGTGTATGTGCGACTTCGTCACCATGTTCTGCATGATAGAGATATAAGGTCTTAAAGTCAGCCGAATTTTTAGAAATTTCGCCAAATTTTAATAGGTGATGAGAAATGGATGAGACCACAAGATTTCATCGTTCGTTTGTGGTAAGAAAAGACATCCATTTGCTAAGAGTGTGAAAGGTGTGTTCCACTTTTCCCGAAGTTCGCTAAATTTGGCGATTTTTCCTCAAATTTGAGCAGTTTTCAAGACTTCACAACAGATGTCGGGGCTAAGAGAGCAAATATCTGCGATTAAAAACATATTTTACTATCTTTTTTCGATTGCTACTAATTTACTTTTTTTTACTACATAATCGCATGGGTTACTGGTGGGAAATAACTCAAGCAATTGCAGGAATTAAAGAAATAAAACGACACTACGAAAGTCAGTGTTACAGATAATTTTTGTTTTTGACCAAAAGATCATTTTACATGAATATTAACCGATTACTTATACGAAATATTGACATTTTTAAATGCTGGGGGACTCATACTAAGAAAATTGAATGCCCAAAGTATTAAAAATTCTCCAGATCTCATTTTTTATCGTTATAGTGAGATGTGGTTCTAAAAAGCCATTTCTGTTGCACCCAAGCGATCGTTGTATCTAGCTTCAACAGTTTTTTCCGCATAAAAACTAAGCATATGACGTTTTGCGCTTGTTTGGAAAAGACAGGATTTCAGAGCTTTTTATTGTCCTTTTTTTTCACCCTAAAGTATCTTAATGTCTATGGTAAGATGCCGGCAAAAAAAAGCTCATTGTAATTTTTAATCTCGGTAAGTGAAGCTACCTAAAGGACTCCACTTAATTAGGTTTCTTATGAAGAGAATTAAGTGAAGTTTAAGTAAAAAAAAAAATAGGAAGATGAGAGAGAGGAAAAAAAAAAACCCATCTCTTTGTAACCCAATTCTGCTTCCTGTGTGTCCCTCCTACACGCCGAGACTTTTTCTTTCACCCATTTATTTTTAATCGAGATTTTTTAAACTTGTTTTTGCAAAGCCATAATGAATATGAGCTTTTCATGTAACGCAAAATGAAGACTTGGAAATTCTCCCACCCCTCAGAAAAAACAAACCCTCTTGGTTATTTTTAGGATTACTACAAATGATTTATTTGCTTCCGAAAATCTATGCATCCAAAAGTAATGCACATGCGACAGTAAGGAATGCTTGAAAATAACCACAAACTAATCAAAATTTGGAATTGTACTGACTAGATGCATATACGAGTGCAGTATTTTTTAAATGTCGGCAAAACAAAAAAAGGCCTTTTTGTGTGTGTGCAACGCCCTGGTAGAGTCCAACGTCGTACTAGAAATGTCCTGGTCCGTCATTATTGCCGCATGGATGCTGTCATTAAAATCCACCAGCGCTTTAACCCTTTATGTCCCAACTTAATTCAGCAAATTTTGAAAATCAGTAGGGTCTATGGCCCGTACACCTTAGGGCCCCTAAGAAAACTGTTTCCGATTGCAGGTAAAATCTGTCGGCCTCTCAGCAAAGTACAAGGAGTGGTACTTAAAAGTTTCAGCGTGATTCCAGTTATATAGGATTCATAATACTAAATTAATATAAGCGGGACTTCTGAGTCCCGTCAGGGCATAAGGGTTAAGTAGTGAAGATACATAAAGTTATTTATTTACCCCGAAAGTTCTACAAAAACAGATGAACATCAAGTAAAATGTAATGCAATTAAAAAAACTCTGATTTGTTTGTTTTTTCGCCATTTAAAAAATACTATGCTTGCCCCTCTATAACGAGGATTCGGGTTATGCCCATGGTGATGGTTTGTTTAAGTTTAACTTAAAATTAAATACACGTATCTTTTCCCTCTAAATACAGGGGTTCGCATTAAACATTGGTCTAAAAAAGGGATCCGCTGGCTAAGTTTGGGAAAAGCGCTGCTTTAGAATAAAAATAACATCTTTATCTAAGATTTCTGGTCACTTCATTAGTTGCTCTCTATAAAATTAAAACATTTGCTTTTATTTATAAGACTAGCGGTACCCGCACGGCTTTGCCCGTGGTATAAAATTAAAAGTTCATTTGTAAAAAAATGATATAGCAGAAAAAAATACTCTATTTTAGTTATAATTCAACTATAATTCCTTCAAAGTATGATATAAAAATTTGGTATGGACCCTACACTACTTCCTTTTACGTGTAAATTTCTTAGTAGATGCCTTAAGTGCTAAAATAGTGCTTGAAGTGAGTAAGATAACAATTCAAACATTTGCATCCCTAGTTTGCCACGAAACAATGCAAAAAAAATGTTTTACAATGATTAATCTCCTAAATATCGCCGATTTTAACATCATTCAGTAGATTTTTCGCAAAATATCGCCAATAGCGCCAAATTGAACCCAAAAAAAATTTTTTTTCGCTAAATTTATTGCCAACTTGGCGATATGTCGCCAAATTGGCGTCAAACACTTGGTGACCAAAAGCTTGGCGAGATATCGCCAAGTGGTCGCGCCAATTCATATCACTTTGGTCTGCATTGAAAGCCCTGATTACCCCATAAAAGGGGTAAATCACCCCCTTGGGGACATTCGAATGCAACCCCAAAGATAGGTGCACAAAAATAAGCCAAAAGAAAAAATAAGAAAAATTTTGTTACTCACAGAAACCAACAGAAATCTTACCAAAGTTTAAAAGAAGAAGAAAGTTTGCTTTCCTAACTTCAAAAACAAAATACTACATTTTCCGAAATGACATACTTTAGAAAGAACGTTGCAATATCGCAATAAGATAGAAGTAAATATACTGAAATAGAATTGAATGCCAAATTGTAAAAAAGTCGCCAAAAAAATAATTTTTAATAGTGTCTTTCATTATTTATTAAATGCAATTATTGCTGCAAATTACAGTCCAACAATAAATAATCACATTGCAAAAGTATATTTGGAGCAATTTTTTCTTTTAAACTCAACTGATCCTAAAAATTTTAAGTATTAGTCATAGAAATTTCGTGCATTATTCTTCACAATGATAATAAAAACAATAAACATCGACAAAGATCAACCAGCAAACGATAAATTAAAAGCTAAATTCGTTCACTCAAGCCATTTGCTGCAATTTATATTGAAATAAATTAATAATGAAGTAAAATATGTTTTGCAGACGATAAATTTAGAATGGTATCCTGTATTTTAAGGAAAGGACTCGATTTCTCATTTGATTGACAGGTGCCATCTTATCACGGTTTTTAATATTTCATTTGACTAATTTTAATAAGGCTTGGAGTTTGGATTGTTACAAAAACAAATACATTTTTAAAATTATTAAGGGAAAAAGAACGAAATAAAAACGTAACCATGGTAACAACATGAAAAGTTGATTTCCGTTGATAAAATAATTCATTTCATCTCTATTTTCAAACAAATTTTATTCGCGAGCAAAGCCATTTTAGAATCGTTTGGCTTGCTTTACTGAAGGTAAGCCTTGAATTTCGGGATTCTAAAAACAATTGTTACAGCTCTCCTGATGATCGTAGAAACTTCGAAAAAACGTCATTTTGTGCAGAAAATTTCAAGCTTTCGAATGACATAAGACTTGAAAATGTGTATGGAATATTTCTTCCCTATTTTATCGAATTTCCTCTAAGAATTCGAATAGAAAAAGAACGAAATGGAATGTTCGAAAAATCGCTTCGAGGTGCAAAACTACATGCTACAAACTAATTTTGTGCCAAGTGGCATGAAAATCGACCGAACGGTTTTGGCGCTACGCGCGTGACAGACAGACAGAAAGAAAGAAAGAAGGACAGACAGAACCACCTTCAGCTTTATTATTAGTAGAGATTCACAAAGGAAAGGAAATCGGATTTAACCCATTTATGCCCAAGTTTTTTTAGAATTTTTTTTTTCAATTTTTATCTGCTTAAAACTCTTACTTGGAATGATTTACATACATTTTAGGCTTAAAATAGTTCGCAGTTGCCATATTTATTAAGTTACTAGCAAAAATACCCGGCGTTGCCTGGGCCAGTGAAAATATTGAGAACCAATTTATAATCGATTTTTTTTTCCTAAACTAAAAGAACTCAAAACGTACCGCTTTGACGATTTAAAATGTCGCTAAATTTGCGGTAATTGTTTTGGGATACCTAGGATACTTTTGCTCCCCTCCCTACTTTATGAAAATATGCTTAAGTATTATTAAGTCAGTAATTTTTGTCAAAGAAAAATTGTCATTTAATGTTGAGAAAATATTGCTGACCATGAAATGACGCTAAAAGTTTTTGTCCTAAGTGATTTCGAAATTTGTAGGGAGCATTTGACAATTATTTGTGCGAAAAACACAAATTATTGGTAATTTTAGTTTTGGGGTTTGATTAATTTCGTATGCGGATTACTTTACGCTTTGACATAAGTTTTAAAAGTTTTTTTAATGACAACGTACGGGATCGGCCAAAAAAAAAAAAAAAAGCCTGAACTTTTCTTCAACTGTGGGAGTATTATCTCGATGATTAAGATTTTGGCGCAGTCTACAAATATCAGACAACAATCGTTTTATTTTAGTTATATCATGTAAGAAGTAAAGTATTATTACATAGTCTTTGGCGCCAAAACTGGCGTCAGTTGAAAAAATTACCAATATATAGTTATTATAATATTCTTGCAACAAATTCGGCAAGATACCTGTTCGATTGGATTCTAAGTGACCGATTGTAAGTACCCGCCCAGTCAGCGCAAAAATTTTTTTAAAAATACCGTAAAGTTGTATTTAAAGTTCCATTAAATTGGAAAATAATGAACCCAATCCATTTATTAGTTGCCAATCTCTTCAAGCAATTACATTACCGATACTCTAAAACATATACTGTCGGCCCCGCTCAAACGAATACTGTCGGTTCCAAGAAATATTATTTGATTAAGCGGAGAATTCGATTAAACGGAATCTTTAGTATTGCGACTATGGCATGGGAAATATCCAGTTCCAGGATATTTTATTCGTTTATTCGTTACCCGATTAAGCAGGACCGACAAATTTACGAAACTTGTGAAAATAATTGATACAGTGAACAATTTACTAATAAAGGAATACAATTTATTCTAAAGAAATAATATTTTCACGCAGCAATGCACATTAAGAAACACATTGCTTAAGGATAAATATTCTACTTATACAACTAAGACTATACAAAACGTTTTAAATACAAATCATGGTAAAAGCCTGGATATTCCCCATGAAGCTGGAAAAAAAACCTTCATGATTTGACTTGAGAAAAGCCTTGAACATTAAATACGGAAAGAAGAAATGATGCCCGCAATTATAGCTTTCGACAGGGAGTTGAGATGATACACTAAATACTGAATTAGTTTGGTCAATGCCTTTTGATTAATGAGAAATAATGTACCTTAAATTGGAATGAAAAAGGCGCTACCGATCGAACTTTTTTGAATATCGTTTTAAATTATAGCCTATGTGTTATTCTGATGTATAAGCTACATTGTGGTAAAAGTTTCATCAAAATCCATTCAGTAGTTTTTGCGTGAAAGAGGAACAAACATACATCCATCCATACATCCATCCATCCATCCATACAAACTTTCGCATATATAATAGTAGTAAGATTTAATGTCCTGTTTATGGGATATTTTGCAGATATCTGAGCAAAATACGACCTTACTTGACTTTACTTTTGCAAAGTAACGTTACAGAAGGCATCTGTGGTCAATTTTAAGCAAATCATTTCAAAATAGTTTACTTTTATGAAAAATAAGTTCGCCAAAAAACTTACTTTCTGTGGTTATCCATGCTGGATCGTTGCTTGACTGATTTGTTTGAAAATAGCTGTCCATAAATAAACTCTGATGTCCAACTAGTGGCTCTAACTGGTTTTCTCAAGAAGAAGGACTGTTTAACTTGTGAAAAACAGCTTTAGTAAAATGATATACCCAATACAGGTTTTTGTATGCAATAACTAACAAACGTCCCGTTTTTAGGCTACTGGGCATAAATGCGTTAAGCTTTAAGTAATTTTTGCTTTTTGTGCCCCGTGTGTTAATCAAGTACAGTAAATTTAATACTTAAACCACATCTTCCCTGCATTATCCGTGGTAGATTTTATACCCGGTGTATTT
The DNA here is from genome assembly GCA_038373865.1 of Uloborus plumipes. Taxonomy (NCBI): domain Eukaryota; kingdom Metazoa; phylum Arthropoda; class Arachnida; order Araneae; family Uloboridae; genus Uloborus; species Uloborus plumipes. The sequence continues at coordinate 34,445 of JAXGGA010008265.1, forward strand.
CCTTAACAGAAGGATTTCATTGCCTTTTAAAGAGCAGTTATGATCACGCAATTTCTTTTCTTCACAAACCAATTTCCTAAGTCAATTCAACATTTTCCTCTTACAGCTGCTTCTATCCTACTTTTCTACTAGTAAAAAAATAGCTAAAAACCTTGCATATGTTTTATCACTCTTATGTTTTCCCATTCAGTCTTTCAGTTCCAGCACTTAAGTGAATAAATCCTCCATTCGCATAAAGAAACAGTTATTAAGTTAATATAAATATCCAACAACCTTAGGCAAAATAAACTGCGCCAATTGTTTTTTGAATCCTTCGTTAAACAAATCACTCAGTTCTCAGCGTTCTATTGTACCGTGACATTAAATGAAAAAAAATGGCTCTTTGATATTCTAAAGTGGACAAAACCGACTGCTTTCAGAGAAATATACACAATATAAAAACAATGGTATAGAAGGTATGTTAAAGTACATTATAAAAACTTATGATGCATTTAGCTTGTGCGTAATTTTTAGCAAAAAAGAAAAATAATGATAATGTGTGTGTGATTTCTTCATTGTATTTCAGTTTTAGAAGAAGCGAGAAAAATAAACATACTTCCCAGAACAGACATCAGAAAATATACGAGGCAAACATGAGAAAAAGCATGTAAACAACTTCGTTCAGTGCTTTACGCTTTCCAAAATTCTTATTTATTTTGTTCCATCAAGCTTTAAATTTGCTGAATTTAAGTATTTACCAAAATTTAACTTCTGGGGCATTTCATGTCAAATCGACCGAACCAAATATATGGTGATGAAAAAGTTCTTAAACTGATGTGTGAGGACTTACAAAGCAGGACCATAGAGAAATCAGTAATTTTTTTGATGTTTTCATTAAAACACATTGAAGATCATAAACTACTATCTCAAAAATTTCCAAAATTTTAACATTTTGTTAATTTTTGTTTCATGAAAAGGTATTTATGTTACATATCAAATTAAAGTGTATGTAATTTTCTTTAAAATTAATTATTATAAAATTTTTCACCATCCTCCAAACTTGAAGTATAACATTTTAAACCACTGCCGGCAATTAAAGGGTACTTTTTAACGAATTTCAAAAACTAATTATTCATCCATTATAAGTGACGAGCTTTAAAAAAATCCACTTGTACTCTGCTCTAAAAACTAACTCTAAAACCTGTTAAGACCTTAAAAGACCTGAAAAGTTAATCTGTAGCACATAGGAAAGTCTTCCGGCTTTAAGCATTAAATGGATACAATGGAGCCTTGCATACGTTTAAACAATTATCATTTGCGAGTTCTCACGCAATGTAAAAATAACTTCAACTTCTACTATGTTTTCCATTTAATTTTTAATTTAACAGAAATAGGAATAATCTAGTGGTAAACAGGCGCAGATACTAAAAAATGATTTCGGGTTTAGATTTAATATTGTCGCCGAGTTGGATAGCTTGTCAGTTGTGTTGTCTTGCGTGCTTTGATTATCCTTCATAGCTTTTGTTACCATTCTGCCTTAAGGTTGAAAAATGGGATGAATTCTTATCCTTTTGGTGAAAACGCAATATTATTTTAACATGGAAGTCGAATTTTTGCGTCGCCAAACCGAAAAATTGCCAACCCGAGGATAATAATAAAGCTGTTCCTAAATAAAATCTTCTCATGAAATGTTAAAGGAAACATAATTTATTCGACATAATTAACATGTTTTCAGTTATGGAAAAAAGTCAATAATTGGCAATTAAGGGATCCTCATCTATTAGTAGCATCGTATTTCCGGCATTAATCTCTCCATTAGAAATGTTTTCTCTATAAACCCCTCAAGTAAGATGCCAGGGCGAACTTAATTCTAAATTTCTGCAAAATAATGGTGTAATTGGGTAGCCTTTTTAATGCTGCCAAGTTAGATAGCTTTAATACTGTACTTGCACAAATAACTATCGCCAAGAATCCGAGTTCCAATTCTCCTCATAAAAATATTCAATTTTTTCTTGGATCGTTCTTTTCATTTATTGAACATTTTTATTTTACAATCGGAAAGTGAATTGACTGCATCAAATATGTTGACAATTTACTAGAGTACAAAACTATTTTTATGTAACGAAATTTAGTGAAACATTAAAGTTCCAAGTCATATTTAAAGTTACTTTTATCTATTCCTGGATAAACTTTTGCTCTTCTTGGCTTTTGGTTTTCCAGTGTTCTTCTTATTTTTAGGTCCTGCCAGTTTTCTTGACCGCTGTTTGGTGGATGCCTTTACCGAACTTCGTTTGCGGCCGCCATTACTTTTATTTTGGGCTCTTTTCGCCACCTTATAACTTCCAGCCTCTTTAATCAATTGTCCTCTATCCAGGGCGTTCTTCAAATACATTTTGATTTCAACATCCTTTTCCTTGGCATCTACATTTTTCTCGTTGGTGAGGAACGACTTGATACTGGCAAGAGTGGCACCATGAGTCCCTCTTTGCCCTTGTAGTTTACGGATGGTATTCATAATTCGGCGACCAAGTCCTTTAGTAGATCCAGTCTGCTTTCCAACTTTAGGGGAACCATGTCGTTTGGGCCCAAGTCCTCCTTTAGTAGATCCAGTCTGCTTCTCAACTTTGGGAGAATTGTGTTGTTTGCGGCCAAGCACTTTAGTAGATCCAGTTTGTTTCTCAACTTTAGGGGAACTATGTTTTCTCCGACCTTGCCCTTTAGTAGATCCAGTCTGATTTTCAACTTTAGGAGAAGCTGGAGAACTTTCCACCATCTGTACCCCTTCCGAATCCATAGTTGTATTATTTTGAAATAAGAAATTTGATTGCTCTGGAGATGAGTAAGTAATATTGATATCAAGCTATTTACTTGCGAATTGCAAAAAGAAATCAGAAGTTTTGAAATACTTTTCTACGTTAGCTCGCAGCTTCATTTGCACGCTGACTTTTTCACGAGAAAACAAAATTTAGCATCATTTTTTACGTTTAGAAATTTTATAACTTCGACAAAGGCGGAAATTAATCCGCTTCGGATAAATGTTGAACAACTGGAGTACTTCATATGACACAGGTAAGCCCCCTATAGAAACTAGCCGATGCATCAAAATTAAGTTCGGCTACTTTGGATCCAGCGCGTGCTAAGTCCTTTCTGGTGGTTGATGAGTGATTGCTTATACTTGCTTTTACGCAGTAAAGGAAGTATTGAAGTACTTTACTACGTAAAAGGAAGTATTGTGATCACGAAAAAAAATTTCACTCATATTTCGGTCTAAATTTTGATTTTGCTCACCCACGAATGAATGTTGAGTCGCTTTTTCTACCTGTCAGCACGTGCATATGTACCTTCCAACATATAAACAGCCGAAAAATCCTTTTCGACCATCCCTGAGTTAATTACGACGAGTTTTCTTGTGACGTCTGTATGTACGTATGTATGTGCGTATGTATGTCGCATAATTCAAAAGCTGTATGCCGTAGAAGCTTCTAGTTTGGTATGTAGGCTCTGAGGGGGCCTATTGTTGCACCTCCTCTTGTGGTTGTATTTGAATGTTCCAAGGGGTTCTTTTACCCCTTTTTGGGGGTAAATCAATGTTAATTTGATATGATTTGGCGCGACCATTTGGCGATAGATGGACAAGCTTTTGGTCGCCAAGTGTTTGGCATCAACCAAAATTAGGGATGCACCGATTAATCGGCCATAATCGGCCACTTTGCCGAACATTAATAATCGGCAATATCGGACCGATTAATCGGCCGATTTTTTTTTAAACATTATTCTTCAAAGAATACCTTAACTAAGAAACTATGAGAAATAATTTTATAAACAGTCATAATAATCCTCACAGTTGATATAAAGTTTTTAATAAATTAATTCTCCTACTATGAGTAAATATCATAGACAATGTTGCAACATTTTTCATGTGACGATAGTTATCTCCTTAGCACAGTGATTTTAGATAACTTCTAGTTTTCACAAAGAATAAAAGTCTTGAATTAAGTTGCTACCAATTATTTAAAAAAAAAAATGTAATTGAAAGTACTTCTAAATTGGAGTGCTCCCCACAGACTCCCCCACCCCCCTATTGTTGAACTTTTATGTCCAATTAAAATAATTAACAATGTGTTAATGTAATAGAATTGACAATAATATGAAAATTGGTTCTAAGAAATTTGATAAAATAGTGAAAGTATTTTGTAAAACTAGGAAATTGGAAAAAAATCTTCTCTCTGAAATAAATTACTTATTATCTCCAAACTCGGAATTCTGTAAGAGAGAAAAAACAGTGATGAAAAATTGATAGTATTAAAAACAATCATCCTTATCATTAATCGGCTCTGCCGATTAATCCACCGATTATCAATAGCCGATTAATCGGTAATCGGTCAATTCGCTTATCGGTGCATCCCTAGCCAAGATGGCGACAAATTTGGCGAAAAAATGATTTTTTTAAAAATCTGGATTCAATTTGGTGCTATTGGCGATATTTTGCGAAAAATTCACTGAATCGTGTTACAATTGGCGATATTTAGAAAATGAATCATTGTAAAACATTATTTTGCATTGATTCGTGACAAACTGGGGGTGTAAATGTTTGAATTGTTATCTTGCTCGCTCTAAGGCATTATTTTAGCACTTAAGGCAGCTATTAAGGAATTTAAACGTAAAAGAAAGTAGTGTGAGGTTCACACCAGATTTTTTCTGGCAATCTTTCGAGTTTTGGTAATTTTTCACTGTGAGCAATTAGTAGCGGCATTTGAATTCGGCAAAGCTTGGCAATGTCCTAAACTTTGCTCTGGTAACCCTAGCTCCGCAACAATGAAAATTGAAAGTAAAAAGAAAATGAATTGGATCCAAAGTGGTTGAAGTCAAGCTTGATGCGTCGGCCTAGCTATTTAGCGGCTCTAAATACAGGGTTCGCGACAGAGCCCATGACCTGAATTTCTGAAAATTTATGATTTTGCATTTAGAAACAAGCACAGCTGGTCGTAACAAAAACTAGTTTTCAGCTAACAGTAATAGCAAGCAGCTTACTGTGGAAAACTGAAATATTTCTTGGAAGGATATTCCCCTGTATTTCCTGTAAATCTTGAATGGTTTTAACCATTTTAAAAACTCATAGGTAACGAAGATTGATATAAATAAATATAAAAGAAATCTGCGATCGGAAACAGTTTTCCTAGGGGCCCTAAGGCGTAGGGTGTAGGGACCCTTAGACCCTACCGATTTTCAAAATTTGTTTACTCTGTATATATGTTTGATGTATTTTCAACTAAAAAAGAACAAAAAAATGTATAAAAATTCATTGCTAAATTAATTTGGGACATAAAAGGTTATGTAAAATTTCTATAACAGAAAGGAATTGACACGTGAATCGCAAAAGGCATTCTAAAAATCGGTTTTACATTGAATGTAGTTAAAGATGACCAAACGAAGAAATGCTTACAAGTAGTAGTCATTTATTTGAATTATTTTATTAGTACCTGGGGACCGAGCCCGCTCGGTTAAAAGAAAAAAGAGGTTTGTAAACTCGTGTTTTTTTCTAAAATGCGAAGTACTTATTTAGATAAACTTAAAAAGCATTTTGAAGTGTTTGTTGGCAATTACGCATTTAAAACAGTCGTAATTTGTTTTAAAAAACACAACTTTATTTAATCCATGCTCACAGTAAAATCACATCCAATTTCATTTCATTTGGCGCCGAAAGCGTGGGAGGGGTTGATGAGAATGGATGCAGAGTCCCTGTTCTCCAGTACGCATTTGGTTCCAGATGGTTTTGACTTTCACTTCACTTCACACTCGAAGGTTCTCCCCGTACATACCACAACTCGTGGTTTAACTGGGATGGGACCCTGAAGAGCGCTCTGTTCATTTTTGAACCAGGCCCAAGGGCCGAGCAAACCCTTGGCCCAGCATCCCCCAGAGGTATCGTTTCACTTGGAGGATTTTATGACCATGAACATTTTTAACGTCTCCCAGCCACCATTAATGAAGACGGTGGATCTTTGATCGGCTCGGCTCCCTCTATATGATCGGCTCGGCTTCCGCTATATGATCGGCCTGGGACCCTCCGGTTGCGAGTCCGACGACTTACCGATCGGACTACCGCGGCCCACATCCAATTCTAACTTTATTTTGATCGATCTCTTTTAAATTTCAAAAACAATAATACTTTTAACGTGTTGCCAAAACTCGTTTGCCATATACCATAAAAATTTAAACTTACGCTGATGTGATTAAATATGAAATCCATTGTTATAATAAAACGTGGTTGCTATGAAACAGTAACAATAATAGTGATCATAAAGAAAATAGCGAAAGAAAGATCGTCAAACTTTTAATGAAGGCACAAAAAACGGGGGTTTTTGTGAAAACTCGCGTTTTTACAGAAAAAACGCCGATGTAAATGAACTGAAAAACCAAAACTTTATCTAAATACAAAATTTTATCAAAATCGTTAGAGCCGTTTTCGAGATCCGAAATTTATGTATACAAGAATTGCTCGTCTAAAGATACTAGATGTAATTTTGTTTCGAAGCTTAATATTTCAAGAAAATTGGGTTTCATATTTATTGATTTTTTACCTGAAATATCTTACTAAACACTCTTGAAGAGGAAAAAGAGTATTTTAAAGCTAACTATAACATTTTTATACTCAATTTCGAAATCGTACTTGAAAAGTAAAGTAATCTGATTTTTATATAATGTCAGTTACCGTAAAATTCAATAGATGTCGCTGGACAATCACTACTGCTTTTATCCCATGGCTTTTGAATAAATGAAATAGCCTGTATTTGACACTATCTAGTGAAGCCTTGCTTTAACGTTTCAAAAACAATAACAATTTAACGTTGCCAAATACCACAAAATTTAAACTTGCGCTGCTGTGATTAAATATGAAGTCCATTGTTTTAATTAAACGTGGTTGCTATGAAACAGTAATAATGATAGTAATCATTAAGAAAATGGCGAAATAAAGCGTTTCAAACTTACTTAATGAAGGGACAAAAAACGGGGTTTTTTGTGAAAACTCTCGTTTTTACAGAAAAAACGCCGATGTAGCTGAACTCAAAAACCAAAACTTTATCTAAATACAAAATTTTATCAAAATCGTTAGAGCCGTTTTCGAGATCCGAAATATATATATACAAGAATTGCTCGTTTAAAGATATTAGATAATGAAGGGACAAAAAACGGGGTTTTTTGTGAAAACTCTCGTTTTTACAGAAAAAACGCCGATGTAGCTGAACTCAAAAACCAAAACTTTATCTAAATACAAAATTTTATCAAAATCGTTAGAGCCGTTTTCGAGATCCGAAATATATATATACAAGAATTGCTCGTTTAAAGATATTAGATTATTGTTATAATTTTTTCTATTATTTCCGCATCTGTAAACACTAAGGCCCCTATCTATATAGCGGCTCTAGTAAACACCAGAGAGAATATGACAAAGTTTATCAATTTCAAATCCATCCTCATAAGAGGACTTCACAAGTTATGCCTCATTAAATTACTCCAATCAATGATAGTGCTCATTTTGCAATGCAAAGCAAAATTTCGCTTTCGATTGCAAAATGAGGAAAAGGATTAAAACAGCAGCTTTATGCCTTTGTGCTGAGACGATGTGGAACGTATAGGAGTGCAAATTCATCAACAGCAGATTTAGATTCAATTATAACTTGTCTGAGAGGACTTCTAATTCAACTAAGATCGCAGAAAATATTCAGCTTTATTCTGCGTCTTAAAATCGAATCGAAGCATTCGGTGCTAAAATTTCCGAAATCAGTTGGAAAAGGTTCTGTTATACATCAGTTGATTTTAAAATTTTTATATCCGTGTCTGTCCAGGCCCGTCATTTAGGGGGGGAGGGGGTCAAATGCCCTCCCCCACGACTTTGAGAAATTAATGCATTTACTCATAAGTGGGAGTGGTTGTTGTGGATTTCTAATGAAATTGCATTGTGTTTTCACCCTTTACCATTCCCTGCAAAAACTTAAAATGACGGGCCAGCCTGTGTCCCCTTTTTTGCGTGCAAAAATGAACCTGCCCTTCGGCCACTTCATTTTACGTACAGTGTTCTTCCGGTAAGTTGACCTCTGACATACAAAATGTTTCCTCTTTTTTGGATAATAGAAAAGGGTAATTGGTACTGGATTGAGTTGGGTTACTTTCGTAGTCGCTTGCAAAAGTATTCCAACTCCAAATTACCTTTCCTACTACTCGAAAACAGGGAAACATCGCGGCAAGCTCATAGCTCAACATTTAAGGGGAGCACCATAGTAGGAAAGGGTAATTGGCACCGGTTTAAGTTAGAATACCATTGCTAAGACTCAACCCAATTCAGCTCCAATTACCCTTGTGTATTAACCAAAAAAGAGGTTAACATTATCAACGTCGGAGGTCAGCTTAATGGAGTAGCACTATAATAAATTTCGATTTTATAAATGCTACCTCGGTTCCACAATTTATTTGGGACAGAAAAACTACCACCTTGTCTAGTAGTCAGAGAAGTCTGACTGCAGATAGGGCAACGGGTTCGAATCCCGGCCAGGGAATGGATGTACTCTCTCTCTCCTGTCCCTTCTTTGCATAAATATATTGTTGTACTGTGAACGGTTGCACACCCTAAAACGGGTCCTTAAAAAATGTGTGTACTGTGGAAATCGGACTTCATACCGAATTAAAGTACAGTTGTAAAAGTGAAAAAGCGACCTCCAAAATTTTCAGATTAGCTGGTATAAGATAACAATATCAAAATAACTTTTTATGCATCAAAAATAATTTAGATGCACGTGTAAGCATTGTTAATTTTACTACACTTAACAAATCGTCCAAAAAATTTCAGCAAAAAAAGATGTTTAAAATACAATACTTGTGAAAGATTAATTTAATCTCAAGGAGATAGGTCGCATGCTTTTTTAGAGTTCACTTGAACCGTGGTGACATGGTAAAGATATCGTTGCTTATAATGCGTATGCTCGAACCCAAATTTCATAACAATGAAGTTGTACTGATTTTTATTTTTTGACACCAATTTGACATTTTTTTGGATCAGAAATTTCGGTAACAGATGCGCGCTTTTTTTGCAATAATTCTATACCTCTCTATGATTGCGCAGTGCGCACTCCACGTGTTTGAAAGTACTGCATTGAATATGTTTATAACATTCATTTACTGTGCTTAAAAATTTTTTATTGAAGGTTTAAATCAGTGGTGGCCAACCCGCGGCACGCGTGCCACAATGTGGCATGACAGAGCAGTAAGAGTGGCATGCGAAAACTTTTTGAAAAAATTCCAAAATTGAGGGGAAAATGACGATCGCAAAAATATTGATAAAAAGTAAACCATTGAACTGATAAATATAACGTTATTATGACGATTAAGTGTCAGGAGGCTGGCTTATAAATTGTCTTAACTATTACTCAGCGTTAACTTCGGACATCCAACGAAAGCTGTGACGCTACAGACAATGCTTTGTAAAGCATATTTGTGCTTGACACGAATGAAACTTTTGATGCTGCAGAATGGATTCTTGATCTGCAATAGTTTCAGCCACGGATGATGATTTTTTTCTAAAAGTTAACTCTGTATGTAAAATTAAGAAACCATATTGGGCAAAATTAGGTATGGTTGCACAGATGAAGATCCTTAAATTGTTTTTGTTACATGTTTTTAAATAAACAAATAATCCAAGTGTAACGCGCTTGTAAAAAAATCAAGTCCTGTTCTATTCAAAAAATTGAACTTTCGAATTTCTTCGATGCAGAAATGCAAAAATCGAAGTTTATTCTTTTACTTCGAAAAAATAAGGAAACGCTGAGAGAAGAAGGAGATACAGACATAAAAAATCAAGTTTTTTTCCATGGCTTACCGAACTACTTTCAGTAATTCTTTTTTCCTTATTTTTCTTTTTGAGCGGCAGTGAACCGTTAATTCGGTGGACCCCTGAAGTTAATTTGTACTTGTATGTAGTATCAGGTGCTTCATTAAGGATTCAAGCTCTACTAGATCTTTGGACCTTAAATTTCAAATTTACTTAATGTTACTTGATATAGCATCATCAAGTAATGCTGTTGCTTTTAACTTTTCCACCGGAAACTTTTAACTTTTTAATCTTTTGTTGCTTTTAGTTTTTTTAACCGGAAACTTCTGTCTGAACTTTTAACGTAAGCAGTTAAAAAGCTTTGAGGCCATATCAGGGCCGTATTTACGGGGTGGGTTTTTAGGGTTCAAAACCCTTCCGAAATTTTTCTAAGTTATTCCAAGAAAAAAAAAACTTGTCACACATTTGGTTTGCTGAAAAAATTATCATTGACATTTTATTTAAATTTTCCCATTTACGTTTAAATTGCTTTTGAAAATTGAAATGATCATTATTGAATATATATACAAATTAAGTGTTTTTTCTGCAATATTTATATTTTTATTGTAGTTATCGCAAACATCACTTCTTACCGAACAATGCACCTTTTCCCTTCAAGCTTTGAGTACCACTAACAAAAGCACCAAACTTTTTTAAAATTGAAAGTACGAGGCGTATTTTTAAAGTAAGTACCGTTTTGATGTAAATAAAAAACAGACAGAAATATCCTTACAATTGTATTTTTACATGAAAGCATATACCTTAAACTATTTTTTTCACGTAATTGCCATCAAATGTAAGACACTTATCATATCGTACAATCAGCTTCAAAAAACGTCCATCGATTGAGAGTGCCGCCAACTGCGAGGTACGTGGGGTAATTCGTTTTTTAACTGCAAAAGGGTTAAAAGCTATCGATATTTACCGCAAGATTTCTTCAGTACATGGTGAAACCACTATAAGCGATGGAATGGTTATGATTTGGATCCGAGCATTCAAAGATGACCACTCTAATGTGCACGACGAGGAACAGAGTGGTAGACCTTCTGTCATTAATGAAGATTTGGTGCAAAAGACTCCCAGATCGAGCAGCCAGTGACTACTATCTGTTTTTGAATCGGAAGCAGAACTTCGGCGGCTAGCTAGTGCCACGACAATTACGGTGGTGTCAGGATGATCGTAATGCAGTGGCGGCATATTTCTTTGAAGAGGGACTTCAAAAGCTAATTGTATGACTTGATAAGTACCTTTATATTGTGGGTAGTTATGTAAAAAAGTAGTTTAAGGTATGGTCTTTCAAGTAGAAAAAAAATATAAAGATATCTAGCCTTTTTTAAAATTTATACCAAAACGGTACTCACTTTGAAAATACGCCTAGTACTAAACTCCACATTTAGCATATTTTATAAGCGTCATAAAATAAAAATTTCTGAACTATTACTTCGAGTATGCGCATATGAGTAAGCGCATCTACCTTTTGAGTAAGTAAAATGCATTCAGATTTTTTTTCTTACACTGAAAAGATGCTTCATTATTTTGTATTTTTTACATTTTCAATGTTAATGCCCTTTTAACATCTATTGTAACAAAAACCAATAGAATATTGAATATGTTGTCAAATTTTATTGACTATATAGATGTAACAAGAAATGTGTATGGTAAAATCCTCCCCGAAAATAAAGTCTGGTTACCGCCCTGGGTCATATTCGTGCCGTATTATTAAAATAAATTCAAATTAAAAAAAAAAAAAAAAAACATTTTTTTTTTACAGAAGAGCGGGATAGTTTATTTATTTAAACCTCACTAGTCACCACCGTACCTACCCTGTTGAGGGTTTAACCGGATGTGGTGGCTGGGAGGAAAGAAAAACTAACGAACGACCAAGCGCCCGCTAGGAAACGTACGAGGTATGATCAAAAAGAGTCCGACTTTTGTTCATAAAACAAACGTTTATTATGATACAAGTATTTAATGCAAATCCCCTTCAAAGTAGTCCCCTTGGGCTGCCACACACTTCTCCCAACGCTTCTGCCACTGTTGAAAGCATCGCTGGAAGTCCTCCTTCGGTATGGCTCTCAGATGGTCTGTCACATTCTGCATAATTTCTTCTCTGGTCTGAAATCTGGTCCCTTTCAGTAGCATTTTCAGCTTTGGGAAAAGCCAAAAATCGCAGGGAGCCATGTCAGGAGAGTAGGGAGGTTGACGAACCACTGGTGTGCTGTGTTTTGTCAAGAAGTTCTGAATTAAATGGGAAGAATGTGCTGGAGCGTTATGATGATGGAGCTTCCAACTGCCTGTTGCCCACAGATCTGGGCGCTTGCGCCTCACTGCGTCACGAAGGTGACGCAGAACCTCTTGGTAGTACTCCTTGGTGATTGTAATACCGTGTGGTGCGTACTCGTGATGGACTAAGCCACTGGAGTCAAAAAAGGCAGTAAGCATGACCTTGACATTGCTGCGAACTTGCCTTGCTTTTTTGGGCCTCGGGGATGAAGGATGCTTCCACTGTGTTGACTGGCGCTTGGTTTCTGGGTCATACCCATAAACCCATGACTCATCACCTGTAATCACCGTGTTCATAAAGTCGGGATCACCATTCACAGTTTCCAGCATGTCTTTTGCGATCTCCAGACGAAAGTTTTTTTGCCCAAATGTTAGCAGCTTTGGTACAAATTTTGCTGATACTCTCCTGAGGCCCAAGTCGTCAGTCAAAATTGATTGAATGGAACCAAAACTAATATTCACCTCGTCTACAAGCTTTCTGATTGTGATTCGGCGGTTCTGCATCAACAGGTTCCTCACTTGATCAATGATGGCATCGTTTTTCGATGTTGAGGGCCTCCCTGAGCGTGGTTCACTTTCAACTGACAAGCGGCCATCTTTGAAGCGGTTGTACCACTCCTTTATCTGTGTGGTGCCCATCGCTTCATTTCCAAACACTTTTTTAATCTTGCGAATTGTTTCCACTTGCGAATCACCAAGATTAAAACAAAATTTTATGCAATAACGCTGTTCGACTTTTTCTGACATTTAAAAAAAAATAAAATCCGACGACACTCACTTGCACTTGTTCAATCATGAATGGCCTGACGCCGACTGACTTGTATTGGAGTTGTAGAAAAAAATGAGCATGCTCCCATAGCTGCGTTCGTTTGAGCAATAAAAATTAAGGTCGGATACTTTTTGATCATACCTCGTACATTGTAACTGGAAATAAATTTACATAAAATAATGTACAAATTACTTGGAAAAAAATAATACTGAAAAGGAAAAAACAATTTTGATATATACAGAAAAAGGCAATAATATGACTTTTAAAGTTTTTAGGCAGGATATTTGAAGTCTTCTTTTTGAGTGCTGAGTAAAAACATTATTTTCTGAAGATTCTTGCGAGTAGCTGGATGATGTAGAATATGAGCTATATTTTTGGAGGTATACGCCCAAAATGTCGCGGGCCAAAATGTCGTGGCCAAAATGTCGCTGGGAAAAAATGTCGCGGGCCAAAATGTCGCGGGTCAAAATGTCGCCGGTCCAAAATGTCGCCGGGCCAAAATGTCGCGGTCTAAAATGTCGCTGGTCAAAATGCCGCCGGTCCAAAATGTCGCCGGGCCAAAATGTCGCGGTCTAAAATGTCGCTGGTCAAAATGTCGCCGGTCCAAAATGTCGCGGTCCAAAATGTCGCTAGCAAAAATGTCGAAGGTCCAAAATGTCGTGGGCCAAAATGTCGCCGGTCCAAAATGTCGTGTGTCCGAAATGTCGCCGGTCAAAAATGTCGCGTGTCCAAAATGTCGCCGGTCAAAAATGTCGCGTGTCCAAAATGTCGCCGGTCAAAAATGTCGCGTGTTCAAAATGTCGTCGGTCAAAAATGTCGCGTGTCCAAAATGTCGCCGGTCAAAAATGTCGCGGGCAAAAATGTCGCCAGTTCAAATGTCGTCAGACAAAAATGTAGAAGATCCGACATTGATAGTACCAAAAATTAAATTATATGAAAAGGCTTTTTTACACCAAATTAGCAAAAGATTGCTAATTGCTGTTGATGAACGTGTGCGTTAAGGATAGAATGGACTAAAATTTTTGAAAAATACTAAAAAAAAATTACCCTTTCGGCTTGTAACCGTTTCGAGCGTTTTCCAAGAAACAAATAGTTATCAAAAAAGCGTCCGTTATTTATTTACAATAGCTTGTTTCACCGTGACTCGCTATCTACCAACTTAAAAACGAATAGATTAGCAGCTCAAGCCAAGTTTAATTGATATCGAAAGGAAAATTTGTGTTAAAAAAGAAGTTGAAATGTGAAATGAATAAGACAGATATACAATGTTTGACATTTGTTTTTGTTAAAATTTCTTACATGATCGAAAGCAAGTCTATATAATTTAAATGATAGAGGTGTTTTTATTTTCTTCTTCATAAAATGTGTAAAAGAAAGTATTGGATCAGTGAAAAATTGTCAATTTGGAAGAATTTACACGTTCTGATGTGTGCTGAATTCAATTTTATCGTTTATTTTTTTAAAGGAAAATGTGTAAGTGTGTATCTGCGTGACCCATTTTTTTTTGGGGCGACTCTACCACAAAACTTACTGCGTAAATTGGAATGAAATTCGGTACATACATATACCAACGAATATGTGGTTCAGTGTTGATTGGTTTTTGCCGCTAGTTCTTCCAAGTTTTTACATGCAAGAATGTAATGGAACGTTTTCAGCATAGCGTGATTACTATGTCTGAAGAAGGTTCAGACGAAATCAAATAAAAATTGGCCCATAGGAAGCCTTCAGAAGATACGCCACATCATCGAGGAAGCAGAGCAATTGAACTTTTTATTTTTCATTATTTGTGAGTGATGTATATCAAGAAGTAATGCAAGTATTCAGACAAAATTTTGTTTGTAGAAGAATCTTAAAGGTAGAGATGCTTATTCATTTCTGGCGTTAATCAGCTCAGACATAGTACTGTACCTTCGTTACAATCGGTATTTAAATGTGGAGTTGAATATAATACCATTTTTTCTCTTGAAATTTCACCTCCCCTTCCACCACTTAGTTGTTACAAAGAAAGCAATAATTACATGAACTAATTTGATTTCAAACGTCCCCAAATAACTCTTAAAGAAAATGTTCTAGAAGAAAATTGCCGGCTACGCGGTGATTAAACGGTATTCCGTTTTTGCAAAAGAAAAAAAAAACCCTTAACAGCAAATTTATTTGTTTAATTTCTTTGTGTGAAAAAAAGAAATAATCCTAAATATACTTTAAAAAAACTAAAAAATACGCTTTTAGAGTAAATCAAATGCAAAAGAAGATTTTGAAAACTGTTGAATATCCGCTAAGTTTACTTGCGCTTATAATATGCATTTTGTGGACGATTGATGCCCTACTCAGAACTAGAGCCGCTATATAGATAGGGGCCTTACTCAGAACTAATGGCAAATGCACTTATTATACATCAACATGCAATATAGTTTAGCCTTTAGTAATAATAATGGTTTTTAACATATTACTTTTACGTTTGTAAAGAACGTGAATTTTATCTTTGACTCACAAGGGGACCTTACAGGTTATCACTCACCGATTTTGATGAGTTTTATATATTATGTAGAGGGACCCACCCTAAGTATTTTAGCAAAAATATATTCCTCAATGCGCCTTAGTTTCTGAGATATAACGATCCAAAATTCAGCTCGAAGTTGTTACAGAGGTACGGTTGAGCAGTGGGCACAACAGCGGCCGTAGCCCAGTGAGCAAGGTCCCCCACTCCGACCGCTGGAGGTCTGGGGATCGAGTCCCGTGAATTAACAATATTAAAAATTGAAAAAAAAAAAAAATTCTTTCTAAATGAATAAATAAATAAAATAAAAATGAATAATTAAACGATTTTCCATTAACCATCGAATTTTTTTCGATATTAAAGAAAAAAAAAAATACGTCACGGGACTCGATCCCCAGACCTCCAGCGGTCGAAGTGGGGGACCTTGCTCACTGGGCTACGGCCGCTGTTGTGACCACTGCTCAACCGTACCTCTATAATAACTTCGAGCTGAACTTTGGATCATTATATCTCGGAAACTAAGGAGCATTGGGGCATATCCTTTTGCTGAAATACTTAGGGTGGGTCCCTCTACATAATATATAAAACTCATCAAAATCGGTGAGTGACAACCTGTAAGGTCCCCTTGTCAGAGTTACATACCTACAAACAAACAAACAAAAAACAAACAAATTCACATGTGAAACTAATAAAAGCGTATTAAAAAGGAAGAAATTTAGCGTTCCTGGGCCCTAAGTACAGCCCTGAATAAACTATGGCATTATTTTGGTACTTAAATAATTTAAGCGTTAGAAGAAATCAATTTAGTTACATTTTTGTTAATAAATTAAGCTAATTTTCTAAACTGTTACGTTAAAAAAAAGTTACTAAACAGGTGTATTTATCATATCGTGATAAGCTTATTAGTAAAATTGAGCTACATAATTAAGCTGCATTGAATTTGTGAATTGCTGGAAACATTAAATCTGTACTATGCACTTAGTGTCATTTAGGAACGGCTATATTTTGGACTGGAAACATTTTGGACCGGCGGCCTTTCGGACCAGCGTTATTTTGGACCGGCGACATTTTGGCCCGGCGACCTTTTTGACCGGCGACATTTTGGACTGGCGACATTTTTGACCGGCGACATTTTGGACTGGCGACATTTTGGACCGGCGACATTCTGGCCCGGCGACATTTTTGACTGGCGACATTTTGGCCCGGCGACATTTTTGACCGGCGACATTTTGGCCCGGCGACATTTTTGACCGGCGACATTATGGCCCGGCGACATTTTGGCCCGCGACATTTTGGGCAGACGATATTTTGGACCGGCGACATTTTGGCCCACGACATTTTAGCCCGCGACATTTTGGCTCGGCGACATTTTGGACCGGCGACATTTTGGCCCGCGACATTTTAGCCCGCGACATTTTGGCTCGGCGGACCGATTTTGGCCCGCGACATTTTAGCCCGCGACATTTTGGCTCGGCGACATTTTTGCCGCGACATTTTGGCCCGCGACATTTCGGCCGCGACATTTTGACCCCAAACCATTTTTGGATACAGGAAGGTTGTTATATATGCAGTGGAAAGAGCTAGTTAACGGACAATTGAATAAGTAATGTTCAGGAGTTCCAAGTTGGCTGCAAACACATAATGGTGAGCTTATTATCTTGATATGATGGGAATGGACCGTGTGTACTAAGAAATTGTACTTCCATAGGATGTTTGTATCGTGGTTTTAGCTTGACTTTTGGTAGGATATCGTGAACTCTCCGACCGGTTTCTGCAGTGTCCCAGATTTCCTGCCAAGAACATTAGACCAAAGGTGATGTTTGAGGAAAGATTTTGACAGAGGAATTTTTAATACCAATGAATGTGCTGGGTTCATTGCTGCAGTTTTAGCCAAAAAGTCGGCTCGTTCATTGCCAAAGTGTCCATTGTGGGATCTAACCCAGGATAGATTTATGTTTGGATGCTCTCTGCATAGGGATTGAAGATAGGATAAGCTGCATTCGTGGCGAAATAAAATGTGAAACATTATTTGTAGCTTAAAATATGTATCTACTTCAATCTCTTGCTTGGTTCAAATCTGTTACACCAATTGAAAAATCTAGAAACGGTTTTTCACATTTTATTTGGGCATAAATGCAGCTGTCCTACTTTTCCCACTCTCCCCAACCAGAAATCCACGCAGTTTTGCCCGTCATGTAAGAAGGACTGAAAATAGACTTATTTTGATACCCTTTTCAGGTTTTTTTTGCAATTAGTTCCACTTCTTTTTATTACAACATATAAATGATAAGGCAATCAGAATACAGTAAATTCAGCACTTTCTTAGAAATACATTAACACTTTGACTGCCAAGCCGAAATTGCAAATGTTCACTACGGGGCCAAACTTTTTTTTGTGTAATTTGTATTTTTTTCAACATAAAACTATATATAAAAGCAATATTTTTCAATCTGACTCATTTTGTAACACATGGGGAGATTTTCATCCTGGCTACCAAAAATGATAGCCAAAGCACACCACGAAAGTTAGTGTAAATTCTTCCATGCGTGGCTATGGCTATCTTATTTGATAGCCAGCTAAATTCGTCATTTATGAATAAACTTTTTTATTTATATTTATGTTTTTTATTATTTTATTTATATTATTTTGTTTAGGTTAGAATTATTTGAATTTTTATTACAATGAGCAGAGAAAGTTAACTTCTGAAGAAATTGAAGCTGCGGCTATGAGATGCTATGATTCATGGGATGATGAAGACTTTGATTTATTTGATTCTGACGCGGATATTTTATATACATTTATCACATACTCTCTCTCTATTTATATATATTCCCTTTTTTGTTGCATGTTCCAAATATTTAATTTTACATGAAACTTAGCTCATAAAATCGTCACATATACCAATTTGCGCAAACCACGTATACCTAACACATCGTAGGGAGCCCAACAATCAAACTCCAATACGATTTTCATGTAACTGATAACATCTTTGATAGCCATGGCCTGAAGTGTTGAAACACCCTGGATATCATATCGGATAGCCAGTGTCTCAACGGAAATATCACTGGATATCACATATGATAGCCATGGCAGTCTAAGTGTTAATGGTGAAAGAAATCTTTAAAATGGTGCCTAACTTCTGAAGTTTTGATGAATTATTGAGGGAATTATGGAATAGTTACAGAAAAGTGCTTTTGAGAAATGATATGATTTCTAAGTTAGATTGATTTAAACTATAAACGCCCTGAAAATATACAGAGAATAAAAACGGGAGACACATTCTAAATGAATTAATTTTTACATCTGAAAGAAAATTTTAAATTAGGGGAAGGTGGGGTACCTCGGACCTATTTTTGATTTTCAATTTTTAATTTCATAACTATTTGCCAAATTTAAAAACAAATACCATAAGTTGAAACTTTATGATTTTTTACACTACATATAATTATTATAATTATCTTAAATTTTTTTAAACTTATTTCAATTACATTTTTTGTAATAAACATAATAATGCACATAGAACCGAGGTACACCACCGGTGGTGTACCTTGGGTTTTGGGATGGTGTACCTTGGACCAATGATTAACAGGTAAAGAAAACATGATTTTCAGTAAGAACATCACTATTTATCAATCAGTAAACCACACATAAATTTAGAAATACCTTTTTAATTTGTTTCAAAGATAAATAAAAATTTAGATCTCATTATCTTGTCACGCTTCGCTTTTTAAAAAATACCAAGATGCTCTATCTCCTGAAAACCATGCTAGAAAGTTTTTTTTAAGCTGCACTTATTTATAACCGAGATTGTAATTGGATAAGTCAATTCCAAATGTTAACTTCTCGAGCTACCTTTCTGATCCACTAGATAGTATTGGGCGTGGTAGCTTGAATATATCCTTTTTTTTCAACTTCATAAATGGTAGGATCTTCTCTTGTAAACTTCTCACAGTTTAGATCCTTTTTTTACAAATTTAATTGCATATTTATCATTAGCAATAGAAATAATCTCTGCAAGAAAATATTTGATAGCTTTCTTGCCAGCAAATTTCACCAAAACAAAATCGCCAATCTAAATATTAATGTTATCTGCATCTTCTAGCTCATTAAAATCTTCCTCTGAAATATTGGATTCCTCATAAAAATCTTCAATATTCTCAAGTTCAGACTCTGAAGAATAATAAAGTTATCTCTTAGCTGGCTTGGTAGGGGGTTTTACTGTCTTAGTTTGCTTTACTTTTTTCATTGCCCCCTTTTAGCCTTTTCTATTTCAAGACGTTCTTTCCGGGATGTATCGGTCAAAATACAAGACGTTCTTTTAGGTCTTCCCCCTATGGGGTCATTTTTTCGGTAGTGCCTTTGGATATGACCTTATTTCTTCAGGGGAGTGACAATGCTTGGCAAAGAAGTACTAGCTTCAAATGTTGACACACCAGTAAAATCATTTTGTGTGTTATTTTCTTCTTGCTTTTGCACTGAGCAATCATTGACATTTGATGGGAGTAAATCAAAATCTTCAAAAAATATTTTCATTCACCGTTATATATACGTCCAAGGACTGCAGTCCTTGGATGGAATACGAGTCAGTGTATTGCACATATAAATGTAGTTAAGAATCCATCATTAGCTTTACCATAAATCATGATTATGCAGTTGCAAAACTGCATATTAAGTTTATAATTTAAGTTAAAATTTTTAGTTTTGGAAGGAAACATTTCAGTTGAATTTTAAAAGGCATTTCAAAAAACTAAAGAATATGAAATTATAGGAGTTGTAATTGTTATGCACTGCAGAAGTGTGTACCACTTGTATTGGGTTCGAGGTACACCACTTGGTTATAAAAAACAAAGTAGCTGACCATTGTGTTACAGTTAGGATTAATTTTGTTTTAAGCACACGGTGTTATAGCTAGAACATGACTGTATAATGCATGACCCTCATTTCATAATAAACAATATATGTTTTAGAATAAAAATACCCAAAAGTAACCGGAAAAACTTACTTTTGAATGGTGGATTTCTTTTTATAATAATATTTCAATCAGATGAGCTTTCAACAAAACAGAAAGGCATGCAGTGAGACCTCTAGAGGTACATATTTCAACTACACATGTTGCTATTCAAATATTTTAATACGCAGAGCTGTAATCAGCCTAGGTCCGAGGTACACATATGTCCGAGGTACACCACTTACCCCTATATGTAATTTTAAGAATAATCATTTATAATCTCCGCATCTAAGAGTTTAAAGTTCAACAATTCTAGAAACACGCACAAAGGAACTATTTTAAAAAATCGAACACGCAGGAAAAAATATTTTTACCTGCGGCAAAAAAAAAAAAAAAAAAAAAAAAAAAAAGGCGGACGATAATTTTTATCACCAGATATGTGGTTTCTCCCCTCAATAAGTTATCTTTTACGAATTTCACTGTCGACACCGCAATGGCAATATATCACTTGATATTATACCACCACAAAAAGTGAATAAAACAAATGCTGGGCAAAGTAAAATCAATATACAGTCTTGATTGCTAAAAAAGTCAAGAACTAAAATATTTCCAATATCTTCTTTTATTGATTCTTACTTTCGAAACGGAAAGCTTTATGTGCAGTTTTCTAAAAATATAGCTTCTCATAAATAAATGAGAAATGTGCAACAGGAGCGAAGAAATGACATGTTAAGGCTAAAAATATTACAATTTTCTTAAACGGAGGAATTTCAAGGGTCGGAAATCTGATCTCAAAACGGCACAACATCTCAAACTTTTAACATTTTCAATCTTTTAAACTGACAAATTTGACTATAGATGACATTCTGCGTTGCATATAAAATACGTATTTTGGAAATCATTTTTTTATCTTCTCGAGTTCTGCTTTAAATTCCAGAAAGCTGACATTTTATTCATAGGTAAAACGAAAAACCAACTACTTTATCTTTGAATTGGGCAGAATGCGTTGAGTTTTCCGTGACTCTATCAAAATAAACTAATCTTATAGTTGCTGAGTGTCATTTTTTTTACATTAAAACGAATGTATAAGTGAATAAACAGTTAAATAGCTAAGAAAAATATAAATTTTATGTTTGCCTAAAGCTGAAATCCACGTGTATCCCAATTTTTGCAGTTCAGAACCTTCGCTTCGATATACAGTGTTACGCTGGTGGACATTCCCCTTCTCTTTATTTTCACAAATGTTTAAATTATGGTTAAATGTTTATTATACACATTTACCTTGAAGTCGTAAGAGTCATAAACATCGGTCGAACACCTTCCATGTCGTAACACAGTTGAATACTGTGTCATACCTTCGCACACGTTTTGCAAAACCTCGGGGATTTAGACATGTTTTCCAACATAACATCTGCGAGTACATAGTGCAATATCTAGTTGTGTTGGACATGGATGGTATTCTGCCTGTGTGTATGACATGCGTGACATGACTACCCCCAGTTGTTTCTTCATATGTAATATTCGCTATTGCAAAATTAGCTTCCAACTGCGCGAAATAGTTTTTCATTTAAATGTGAAACAAGAAGTTCTGTCAAGAACTAAACGAGCCTACTTTCCCGTACATCGACATCGGCATTCTAGCATCTGATCATTATTCTCTTGATCATCTGAGACTAAACATTATGTCAAACATACCTTTTTAGCACTTAAAGCTGATTTCTAAAAGCAAAATATGCCCCTCTCTTCAGATGAAAGAGAGACATAAAAAGTAAATAAATGAATAAATGAAGTTTTGTCGCACCTTTTAAAGAATGTAACTGTTAGTTCTTCCGTAGAAAAATTCCTCAATCGTTTTCAAAAAAAAAAAAAAAAAAAAAAAATTAAAAGTACAAAGTACATCAAAACACATTTTATCAAAGAAAGGAAAAAAAACTCGTCCGTCGATAAAATGTCTCGATTTTCACTTTTAAACCGTTGCCAGTTGTTAAATATAAATAAAGAATAAAATGCTCTCGTGAATGAAACACTTTTGTTACAAAAAAAAATCGTCTGCCAAAAAAAAAAATAATAGTAATAAATAAAATAACACAAATGAATAAATAAACAAAAAATCGTCTGCACAGTCAGTCATTTTTTTCTGAGCCTGCATTTCCGCTATGTTTGTGGAGTCGGAGTCGAAATCAGAGTCCTCACAGAAGATTATTCAGAAAAGTACTTTACAAACATTATTTATCAAAACCATTTTTTTACAAAGTTAGTTTGAAGGAAATCCGACTTTCAGTTCCAGGATCAACATTCAACTTAAATTCCCCGTAGGCGCTAATGTTAAATTTTTTTCTGAACGGTTCAATATTGAACGAAAAATGGTTCAAACCAAAAAGCGAAATAAGGGAATGAACCTCTCCGAGATCTTTCAAACAAAAAAAAGTTTATTCCATTCGGATGGTTCACTCAGAAGTTATTAGGTGGAGAAAGGTTGCTTGAATGGTTCAATGTTGAACGAAAAAATGTTCAAATTGAAAATTTAAATACTGTAATGAAGTATCCTTGCTGAGATCCTTCGAACAAAAAAAAAGTTTATTTAAATCGGACTGTTCACTCAAAAATTATTAGGGGTGACAGCTTGCTTGAGCGGTTCAATGTTGAACGAAAAATTGTTCAAATCGGAAATGTACATACGGGAATGCAGTATCCTTGATAAGATCTTTCGAACAAAAAAAAGTTTGTTGAAATCGGACTGTTCACTCAAAAGTTAGCATCGCGGGACAGGTTGTTTGAACGGTTCAAAGTTGAACCAAAAATTGTTCAAATCGAAAAATCAAATATGGGAATGAGTTGTACTCGCCGAAATCTTTCCAACAAAAAAAAGTTTGTTCAAATCGGAATGTTCATTCAAAAGTTATTAGGGGGGGAAAGGTTGCTTGAACGGTTCAATGTTGAACCAAAATTGTTCAAATCGAAAAATCAAATATGGGAATGAGTTGTAATCGCCGAGATCTATCCAACAAAAAAAAAGTTTGTTCAAATCGGAATGTTCATTCAAAAGTTATTAGGGGGAAAGGTTGCTTGAACGGTTCAATGTTGAACGAAAAATTGTTCAAATCGAAAATGTAGATACGG
>JAXGGA010008266.1:0-57897 GCA_038373865.1 Uloborus plumipes
TTTTGGTTCGGTCTCGGTGGGTATTGGGTTGCTGTCTCCCGTAATAACTTTTGAATGAACATTCCGATTTGAACGAAATTTTTTTTGTTGGAAAGATCTCGGCGAGTACAGCTCATTCCCATACTTGATTTTTCGATTTGAACAATTTTTGGTTCAACTTTGAGCCGTTCAAACAAATTTTCCCGCGATATTAACTTTTTAGTTAACAGTCCGATTTGAACAAACTTTTTTTTGTTCGAAAGATCTTTTCAAGGATACTTCATTCCCGTATCTACATTTTCGATTTGATCAATTTTTCGTTCAGCATTGAATCGTTCAAACAAGCTGTCACCCCTAATAACTTTTGAGTGAACAGTCCGATTCAAACAAACTTTCTTTTGTTCGAAGCATCTCGGCAAGGATACTTTATTACCGTATTTAAATTTTAAATTTGAACATTTTTGGTTCAACATTGAACCGTTCAAGCAACCGTTCTTCACCTAATAACTTTTAAGTGAACCGTCCGAATTGAATAAACTTTTTTTGTTCGAAAGATCTCGGAGAGACTTATTCCCATATTTCACTTTTCAATTTGAACTATTTTTCGTTCAATGATGAACCGTTCAGAAAAAATTTTAACATGAGCGCCTACTGGGAAATTTAAATTGAATGTTGATTCTGAACTTAAAGGTGCATTTCCTTCAAACTTACTTTGTAAAAAAAACGGTTTTGATAAAAAAAAAAATGCATGTAAAGTACTTTTCTGAAAAATCTTCTGCGAGGACTCTGATTCCGACTCCGATTCCGCAAACATGGCGGAAATGCAGGCTCAGAAAAGAATGACTGACTATGCAGACGATTTTTTGTTTATTTATTCATTATTTTTTTGTTTAATTTATTATTATTATTTTCATTTTTTTTTTTTTTTCTGGCAGACGATTTTATGTTTTGGTTACAAAAACTTTTCATTCACGAGAGCATTTTATTCTTTATTTATATTTATTAACTGGCAACGGATTAAAAATAAAATTCGAGACATTTTATTACTGAACGAGGTTTTTTTTTCTTTCTTTGATAAAATGTGTTTTGAATGTTCTTTGTACTTTTATTTTAATTATTTATTTTTTTTCTTTTGAAAACGATTGTGAAATTTTTCTACGGAAGAACTATAACAGTTACATTCTTTAAAAGGTGCGACAAAACTTTATTTACTGGTTTATTACTTTTTACGTGTCCATTTCATCTGATGAGAGGGGTATATTTTGCTTTTAGAAATCTGCTTTAAGTGCTATAAAGGTATGTTTGACATAATTTTCAGTTTCAGAATATATCAAGAGAATATTGATCAGACGCTAGAATGCCGATGTCGATGCACGGGAAAGTAGGCTCGTTTAGTTCTTGACAGAACTTCTTGTTATTACTACACTTCGTGTGGTTCCCGGGTAAGAATGTTTATGATACAGTGCTGTTACACAAGGCACCTCTTAGGGAGAATTTAGGGGGCACCTTTTAGAGGCACCCTCTGATTGGTACCACCCGACGTCTAAGGCGCCCTTGAAAGTGCCATTTGGCTCCGTAGAGTACCATGGGTTACCAATGGGGTGCCAAAAGACACCCATAAGGTGCCAAATGGCACTTTCAAGGGTGCCATAGAAAGTCAAGTGGCACCCTTAAAGGTGCCTTGTGCAACAGTGTACTTCATAGTCGTTTAAAGTTATGGGATGATTTATAAGGGAGTTTTTTATTAAACTCAAATTATCCAAGAAGTCTCCAAAACTTTAATGGTAATTAAAAGAACTCACTTGGCACACTTTTGGCGCACTTACCTGAGCTTAATTTCCTGCACTAAACTCAATTGGGAGAACGCTTAGAAGACCATCATAACATTCCCCTTGCAGAACATTTCGGCAATTTAAGTGTATCACTCGTCAGATTTCATTTCTGTAAAATTTGCCGTCTTTCACGGTAAAAACAACATTCATTTTTCGACAGAGCACCAATCACAGGACATACCTGGAGCCGGGGTAACGGCATCCGTCGCCTGGCCGCTGCACCTCGGGCGACTGGTCCACCGTCCGGACTGCTGGCACGTGATCGACTCAGGGCCAATCAGGGTGTAGCCTTCGTCGCAGTAATACCAGACGATGTCTCCGGGGTTAAAAGTGTCTGTGGAGGCGGTGGGGTATCCTCGCATGTTGAGGCTATAGCCATAGGCCAGTGAGCCCGGATAACTGCAGGTACCTGGAATGGAATGCTTTCTTTAGAGATTTGTACTTCCTTTTACGAAGTAAATTAAGTACATGTATTGTGATCACGAGAAAAATTTTCACTCAAATTTCGGTCTAAATTTTGATTTTGCTCACCCCTGGTGAATGTTGAGGATGAACATAGCGCCAAGTTGGCGATAGATTTGGCGAAAAAATGTTTTCGTTTTTTTTTTTTTAACTTTGACTTAATTTGGCGCTATTTTGCGAAAAATTCACTGAATCATGTTAAAATCGGCGATAGAAAATGAATATTTTTAAAACATAATTTTGCATTGGTCCGTGACAAACTGGGGTTGTAAATGAAGAATATAAATAGTACCTCTGCAATAAATGTGAGGTATTTTTTTATACCATCATGTTAAGAGTTCAAAAATCATGAATACCTGATTGTTGGCACACGAGTCTATTTGAGGACCACTGCCCGGAGGCCATGCAATCGACAGAGGGGTTCCCCTGCAGCTGGTACCCCTCGTTGCAGACGTAGGTGACCCGGGTTCCTTGGAGGAAACTCGACGGAGACAGCGTATGAAACCCATCATAAAGTGTATGAAAGATGACCACCAATGCTCGCCGGACTTAGTTTCTAAACTTGGCGACATTTCTTTTAAAAAGCGCCAAATTCAAAGACTTGGCGAGAAATGGATTCGGCAATGTCCCCCTCAACAGGTGCATGACACCTATCTACAAATCATGGAGAAACTACGCAAAATAGTCAGGGTTACCACGCTTGGTGCGCCTATCGCCCATTTAGCGAGAAAAGGGTACCTAATGCACAGATTAACTAGATATCGTATCAATTGCGATGTTGCATCGTTCTTTTTAAAGTGTTTTCATTTCGGAAAATGTATTGCTTGGTTTTTAAAGCTAGGAAAGAAAACTTTCTTCTTCTTTTAAACTTTGGTAAGATTTCTGTTAGTTTCTGTGAGCAACAAAATTGTTCTTATTTTCTCTTTTGGTTTATTTTTGTGCACCTCTCCTTGGGGTTGCATTCGAATGTCCCCAAGGGGTGTTTTACTCCTTTTATGGGGTAAATCAGTGTTTTCAATGCAGACAAAAGTGATATGAATTGGCGCGACCACTTGGCGATATATCGCCAAGCTTTTGGTCGCCAAGTGTTTCACGCCAATTTGGCGAAAAAAGGATATTTTTTTTGGTTCAATTTGGCGCTATTGACGATATTTTGCAAAAAATCCACTGAATGATGTTAAAATCGGCGATATTTAGGAGATTAATCATTGTAAAACATTTTTTTGCATTGTTTCGTAGCAAACTAGGATACAAATGTTTGAATTGTTATCTTGCTCACTTCAAGCACTATTTTAGCACTTAAGGCATCTACTAAGCAATTTACACGTAAACTTAAGTAGTGTGGGGTCCATATCAGATTTTTATATGATACTTTGAAGGAATTATAGTTGAATTATAACTGAAATAGAGCATTTTTTCTGCTATATCAATTATTTTACAAATGAACTTTTAATTTTATACCACGGGCAAAGCCGTGCGGGTACCGCTAGTACAAATATAAAAGCGATATATTTTATATTATTATTAATACTAAATACTAAACTATATTATTACATGTTGATGCATTATAAGTATTTCCGTTTTTTGCGTATAAGTCTGAATAAAAGATAAAATTCACGTTCTTTGCAAATATAAAAGTAATATATTTCATAATATTATTATTACTAAAGCTAAACTATGAGGATATTCAATAGTTTCAAAACTTCTTTTTAGTTTGATTTATTTTAAAAGCGTATTTTTTAGTTTTTTTTAACTATATTTACGATTATTTATTTTTATACCATCATGGTGAGAGAGTTCAAAAATCATGAATACCTGATTGTTGGCACACGGGTCTACTCGAGGACCACTGCACGCCATCCATGCAATAGATGGAGGGGTTCCCCTGCAACCGGTACCCCTCGTTGCAGACGTAAGTAACCCGGGTTCCTTGGAGGTGCCCCCTTTGGCAGAAGCTCGGCGTAGGGAAGGACTTGCCTTTCCCGTATTTTTTTTTTTTTTTTTCGGATTGGCGATATATAGCCAAGCTTTTGGTCGCCAAGTGTTTGCCACTAACTTGGCGATCTATCACAAAGCCTTTGAACGCCAAGTGTTTGCCACTCACTTGGCGACATATCACCAAGTTGGCGAGAAAATGATTTTTTTATAATTTCAGATTCAATTTGGCGCTATTGGCGATACTTAGCGAAAAATCCACTGAACCATGTTAAAGTCGGCGATATTTAGAAAATGAATCATTGTAGAATATTATTTCGCATTGATTAGTGACAAACTATTGGGGGTGTAAATGTTTGAATTCTTATCTCGCTCACTCTAAGGCTCTCTGGCGTTCACGCCAGATTTTTTTTTTACACCATCACCATAGTTGGGGCAAACCTAACTTGGCAGTGTACAATAAGCCTGAGCGAGTAAGGTTCCGCCGTATGGTTATAGTTCCCCTAGTAATCATTAAGAGAGCTGTTAAAAACTTCATTTTTGTACATAAAAAATGTTGAATAATTTCAGAATAGAGTAGAAAAAGTCATCATTATTCCAATTTAAACACTGTATTTGTAAAGTAAAGAAATACCTTTGTGCTAAAGATGTACAGAAAAAAAAACAACGTTACAATGCACAAAAGAGCAGGGATACTGCTGACACGTGTTTCGGCGTTACAAGGAACGCCTTTATCAATGCAAAAAAGGTGTGAGCTTATGGATGCACAGACATCCGACAACAGCAACGGAAACAGAAGCGAACAGCTTAAAAAGCAAACATAGCGGATTACATGAACACCAATAAAAAATTCAAAGCCAAAAAAGATCCCATGGGAAAATAAAGAATGAACCGAAGCTTTCTACCAGGTACGAAATGGAAAGAAAGAATTCGATTGGCGACACGATAAGCCAAAAGGCTAACATAATAAAAAACACCAGGTTAAACTGTTAACCGCAAGAACAAAAAAAGAGCATAATGACAGAAAGCGAATCGGTAAATGAAAAAATCTAAAAGAAAAATAAAGACAAGTAGAAAATGGAAAATGCCAGCAAAATAAGAGGAATAAATTAGAAAGGGAAAGGCAAAAATTATACAAAAGGACGCCAAACAGCAGAAAAATAAGGAATAGCATTGAGATCGTTAACTAAGTCAGAACTGTTTTTTAAAATATGGAAGGATTCCCAAAAATCAAGATCTGATGGGTTGGTACATTTTTGGACAATTTGAAAAGAATTAAAATCGAAAGAATGATTCTTTTCCCAACAATGTTGCGCAATACTAGACTTATTCAATTGTTGCTTTTTCACATAATTCTGATGTTCCTTTAAGCGGAATTTCAAAGCACGTCGTGTTTGTCCGATATAAGAGAGATTGCAATTGCAATTAATTTTATAAATACCACAACTGTTAAGAGGATGAATGAGAACTTTAAGGGAAGAGAAATAGTTTATTCGTAGGGGAGAATACCACTTGGAAAGTGAAACGTTTGAGAATCTTAGCAACCTGATAACTCACAGAGGGAAAGAATGGCAAAACAACCAAATTCTTTCGAATGAAAGTTCTCTTAACAACAGTTGTTTCGGATTTGTTAGAAAGTTTTTTTAAATCCTCATACTTTGATTGATTCCATTTTTAAAAAACTTTCTAACAAATCCGAAACAACTGTTGTTAAGAGAACTTTCATTAGAAAGAATTTGGTTGTTTTGCCATTCTTTCCCTCTGTGAGTTATCAGGTTGCTAAGATTCTCAAACGTTTCAATTTCCAGGTGGTATTCTCCCCTACGAATAAACTATGTTTCTCTTCCCTTAAAGATCCCATTCATCCTCTTAACAGTTGTGGTATTTATAAAATTAATTGCAATTGCAATCTCTCTTATATCGGACAAACGCCACGTGCTTTGAAATTCCGCTTAAAGGAACATCAGAATTATGTGAAAAAGCAACAATTGAATAAGTCTAGTATTGCGCAACATTGTTGGGAAAAGAATCATTCTTTCGATTTTAATTCTTTTCAAATTGTCTAAAAATGTACCAACCCATCAGATCTTGATTTTTGGGAATCCTTCCATATTTTGAAAAACAGTTCTGACTTAGTTAACGATCTCAATGCTATTCCTTATTTTTCTGCTGTTTGGCGTCCTTTTGTATAATTTTTGCCTTTCCCTTTCTAATTTATTCCTCTGATTTTGCTGGCATTTTCCATTTTCTACTTGTCTTTATTTTTCTTTTCGATTTTTTCATTTACCGATTCGCTTTCCTTCATTCTGCTCTTTTTTTGTTCTTGCGGTTAACAGTTTAACCTGGTGTTTTTTTATTATGTTAGCCTTTTGGCTTATCGTGTCGCCAATCGAATTCTTTCTTTCCATTTCGTACCTGGTAGAAAGCTTCGGTTCATTCTTTATTTTCCCATTGGATCTTTTTTGGCTTCGAACTTTTTTATTGGTGTTCACGTAATCCGCTATGTTTGCTTTTTAAGCTCTTCGCTTCTGTTTCCGTTGCTTTTGTCGGATGTCTGTGCATCCATAAGCTCACAACTTTTTTGCATTGATAAAGGCGTTCCTTGTAACGCTGAAACACGTGTCTGCAGTATCCCTGCTCATTTGTGCATTGTAACGTTGTTTTTTTTTTTTTTTTTTTTTCTGTACTGTATTTGTGTTTTTTAAAAATAATAATGACATTCTTCACTTTACGTCATATGTTATTTTCTGGCCAATAAGTTCGCTTGGCGGGAATTGGCTCCTTTTAAATTTTATTGCAACCTTTGTCTCCTCTCGAGCTCTTTTTTTGTCCAGACTTTTGGGTGGGGATATTTTGATAACTGGGAGGTTTGGGCTAGAGGGTTATGGAATTTGCGGCATCGTGCATC
The DNA here is from genome assembly GCA_038373865.1 of Uloborus plumipes. NCBI lineage: Eukaryota > Metazoa > Arthropoda > Arachnida > Araneae > Uloboridae > Uloborus > Uloborus plumipes. Next base: position 7,117 of record JAXGGA010008266.1, read on the forward strand.
ACATGGCTAGGCGACTTCTTAACTTTCAACTTTGGCGGAAATAGAAAAATAACGTTTGAATTAATGCCATATTATCCCCTCCTATTTTCAGATGTTACATTTTACAAATACTGTCGTCCCCGCTTAATAGGGTAACGGATAAACGAATACCCCGCTTATACGAATAAAATATCTCGGAACCGATGATAGACGTAATGTTAAAGATCCCCGCTTAATCCAATACCCCGTTTAATCGAATATTTCTTGGAACCGACAGTATTCGTTTAAGCGGGTCTGACAGTATATTTACTGTTTATGAATGATGTTTCTCAATGATTATTTTACCTTTTAATTGCTCATTAGATGAAAAGTTTTTAAGAAGACAAAATAACATTCGGTATCTCCATGCAAATAATAACAGTGGCATTAAAGAAAATGAAAAAGGCTTGCCGAGAGAAAAAGTTCACAAAGTGACATTCATGTAACTGAAAAGTTACGAATTAATTTCTGTAGATTCTTATTTTGCAGCGTAAAAATTTTAATTTTGAAATCTCATCTTGAAAGTATTATTCAACTTCGCAGAGTTGGCCTGTGACTCCTCCTTTTTTCAGGATTGTCCATTTTTAGGAAAGGGTGATACGCAGATGAAAATTGAGGAATGGGATTCACAATTGCGGCATTGGTTATAAAGCTTGAATACGTCACCTTGCTTACCTTTAATTGGTCTCCCAATTTGAGAAATTAGCCAAAGAGGAACCTATTTTAATTTTTGCACAATCGAGAAAGATTTCTCATTGGATATAAGAAAGTAGGTGGGTCTTGGTTTTATATCTTTCCGCAGCTATTGGCCATTGACTGCAGCACCTCCAACTTTTCATTTAAATTTAAAAACAAAATGGTAACATAAGGGTTGCAATAAAGAAAGCAAAGACTTGTTTTCACTTCCTCGCCAAATGCAGGTGTGGCTCGAAGAACTATTTAATATTTCATAAAACTTATCACTTCGCCAAAATGTCGCTAAACATGCAAATATGGCACACTGGAGTTTCTTCCTTCTCTATCTATTTTAAGGAATGGACTCGTTTTCTCATTTGATTGACACCGGCCATTTCGTCGCGGTTGAATAATAGTTTCTAGCCTCTTGTTTATGTTTACTTTTTCTCGTCTGGAATACATACAGGACTTTTTGTGCTTCTCGTTGAACGTTAATATTCACTAGGTTAAGCGAATAATACACTGTTAACCCTTCACTGCACGGTGTGCCAGATCTGGCACAAACCAATTAAACCCTCATATATTCCAATGATTTTTAAATGCAGTTAAACTGAGTTTTACGCCCCTTCTGGAACATTGTTATGACAGTTTAGTGTGATGTTTATGCACTAGTTAACTGCACTAGTCCAAGTATTACAGTTATTGCTTTTGAAAAAAAGAGTATCTGTATTTCCGTTAGAAGTGTGCTTAGTCATTATTTCCTTTGTTCTAAAAATGTTTAAATACACTTAGCGGCAAATTTGTTTGTACCACTTATGGTACAAAACACATTGTAGATTATTACACTTATCGGTATACAAAGCATATGCTATGTGCTTTGTGCCATATGTAGAACAAACAATTAAAACATCATTTTTGGTGCACATTTTTAAGATTAATTTTTTTCTTCATTTTTCCTGAACTCAGAGTTATTAAAAGGTAACATATGACTTTTTTCATGAAAATATAAAAAATCGTGCAGTGAAGGGTTAAAACTACTGGTTGCGATTGGCACCTGTCAGGGGTGAAACGCGTGTAGCACCAGCGGCACCCAGGAGGGAGCCAGGATTTCACCCGTAGCTTGGGTGAAAAACTGGCACCCTCAATGCAACGCGCTCGGCGGGGTGAAAGATGGAACCATAGGAGAGATTAATGGCACTGTCACTGTTCTTTATTGCCGATTCCCCCACCCCCCTAAGCTGTATCTGTTTTGTTTGTAATTGTGTTCAGCTTTATTTGCTTTTTTCTCGAAGTCTTTGCACATTTGTCACATTGAATTTTTGTTTTAAAACGATTGAAACTTGTAATATAAGGCATTTTTTCACAGTTCAGTTTCCAACATCGTTTCAAAGAATTCATGACTCCAATTCATCTCCAAAAAAAAAAAAAACTAATAAAGCAGTAGGCAGAACAAATATAAAGAAGAGTTTACAAAATGAGTCATGACATTGTTACGAAACAGTTATATTATTTCGGCCACTTAAATGCTTCGCATCGTTATAAATAAATATTTTTTGCGGAAAATGCGTTAGATTCCTGACAATATAAGCAAACAACACTTATTATATTCAGAAAATGAGACAGTAAAGTTTAAAATATAATAATTTCTAAAACTTTCTAATTGCTAGTTGAATCGTTTTTTTTTTTTTTTTTCGTTTTGTTTTGTCCTCTTTTCTTTTATATCAGCTAGTTTAAGCATTTTGATCAGTTATTACTGTTTATCTAGTATTCATCAAAATACCGGTACATATTTTTAAAGTAACGTTGATGCATGGTAGAAAATACAAGACATAAGAATGTTATAGCAATAAGCTGAACTTATACGCAGTAGTCAACTGAAACAATTTTAAACGTGTTGGAAAGTTCTCATAGTAAACTCTGATAAAATGCCTGTAGTACTTACGCGAGGATTTGAAGATAATGTAAGACCAAATAATGTGAGTAAATCCAGTCGTATTTATCCAATGTGAAAGATGAAGCAAGTTCGTTTCGATGCAATGCACCGTACCGTCCGCCATTAAAAATGGAAGAAAATAAGTCAGCTTGCATGCGCTATTATTTACGTTCTGCTATTGGTGGGTTTTATGGCACCCTCGTTCTTAGGAAGCACCGTTCCCCCAGGGAGGTGCCAAAGGGCATCGAATCCCTACTTTGGCTCCCTCATGGCACCCTTCGGCACCGTATTTTCATCTATGTTGACTAAAGTCACCCGTTTGGCTCCCCTCGTTTTCACATTGTCGCCAATAATGCTAACCAGAGCAAAAGCGGCGCAATGATACATCAAAAATTGCGTGACTTGGTCCTTCATCGCCTTTACAATGCTGCCAAGTTCGCTTTGCCCGACTAAGGCCTCTATATAGACGAGTCGGCGCATCAAGATTAAGTTTCATCACTTTGGATTCAGCGCGTGTTTGTGTGTTTGAGTGGTTGTCTTTTCTGGCCAGTAATCGCGTTTTGGTAATTTTTCACTGTGAGCAATTATTAGCGGCACGTGGATTTGGCAAAGCTTAGCAATGTGCCAAAACTTTTTTCTGGTAACCCTACTCCGCAACAATGAAAATTTGGAAGTAAAAGTTAAGGAATTGGATCCAAAGTGGTGAAACTTAATCTTGATGCGTCGGCCTGTCTATGTAGCGGCTCTAGCCCCGACTGTAGTGGATATGCCGGTGTCGCGCTGGTTAAAATGCAACATGCAAAATATAAATTTTTTTGTAGCAACAATGAAATAGGTGAGCCTTCAATTGCAATATAATTCATTGTTCATCGTCATTTTTGTCGGAAAATACACTCATATTTAAATGTGTTGAATTTTATCAATTTGCAAGCTTAGAGGCTTATCTCAATGACTCTATATATTCGAAATTGAAAGAAAATGGCCATTTTGAGGCAAAAAAAAAAATTGAATGTCGAGTTTTTTGAATTTTTTTAAAATTTCGAAACCCCTTTTTTTTAATTCTAGTGCATCCAGGAACCTCTGTGCCCAGTTTGATGAAAATCCGATGAAAACAATGGATTTGTATAAGAAACAAACATGCAAACAAATATACAGACATCCATTTTTTATACAGTGAACTCTCACTTATACGTCGCCTCATTTATGCACCTTTTTCACTTATACGACGATTTTAAATGGTCCCAGCACATTCCATAGCAAAATAATGATAGTATCGTTCGTTTATGCGTCGCTCTAAAGGTAAATATTTCACTTATGCGCCGAATTTTCCCTAAAATGTATGAAAATTTATTAATTTTCTTTAAAAAATAAGCATTTTTCTTTACTTTCCTCTTTAATCTTTCGCCTTTATTACTTACGGAAGGCATTTTTTTCCGCATGAACTAGAGTTCAGAGAGGGACAATTATCTGTTATGCATCATTAACCGACTTCAACAAAGGAGGAGGTTATACAATTCGTCGGAGAAATTTTTTTTTTTTTGTATGTTATAAGATTACTCGAAGATGCCTGGACCGATTTCAAAAATTCTTTTTTTGTTAGAAAGGTCTTTCTTTCCGATTGGTCCCATCCTCTCGTGGTCCGGGTTCGATAACGGGAACCTGCAGAAATCTTTCGAAAAAGAAATTGGGATCACAGTAATCGTAATAATGACCATTTTGAACGCTAGGCTTCTCTGGATTGCATAATGAAATTCATTTCTATGGTCTTTTTGAAAATTTTAAACCGAGTATCTTTCTATGTCCTGCTTTTTTCTCCTGAACTCCAACGAACTGAAATTAGTACCAAGTACTAATTCATTCGTAATATTTCAGGTTTTATTAGTCTTAATTTACATAAGGTTTGATACAGGAATTCTGAAGAAAGTGAGGAAAATCTCCAAATTTTTGCTCAAATTTAAAGCGATTTGTCCTAAATGATTAAATATGAAATACATTGTTACAAAACGTGATTAATATGAAACAGTTATTATAATGATAATGAAAATTTTGAATGAAGGCTTAACTGAAGCAAACATGAAACTCATTAGCGGCCCACGTACGTAATACGTCGTAAAATTTTATGAACCGCGAGAATCTAGTGTTGTTTTGAAATATAAATCAGTTGAAAAGCCGTTAATATTTAGCCTTTGATTAAACTAGTACACAGTTTAACACCAGATATACTGTACCAGATATCTGGTACAGTACATCTGGTGAATACCAGTATATACCAGAGTAATATAATACCACAATACCAGAGTGTATTGTAGTATTATACCAGAGTATAACAAGGGATATACCAGATAATAATAACCAGAGAAATATATACCAGAGAATAACAAGGATTATTTTTTAGTGTCAATCGTTTAAAATTTTAGACGCGTTGATACTTTCCTTCTTTTTTTTCCTTACATAGTTTATTTTATGAAGCATTTATTGAAGCAAATTAGGTGAAGTTTTGTAATGGAAACATTACCTTATTTCATATGTACATTTACACTAAAAAGAATAAAATAAAAATATTTTTGAAAAAAAAAATTGAACCGACTTCGGAACTTCACTCGGCAAGTGCTCTAAAAAGTAAAAAATAATTTTATTCTTTGAACACCATCGACACTAAATTTAAACATAAGTTTTGAAGTCGGTGCAAAAACTATAGGTGAAATGATGTTTAACTACATTTTGCCAACATTTTTCAGAGAAACCACTGAAATTTAAGAGCTGAATATTTGTACCATTACATAAATATATGGTTGTCGATGTAGTGTATGCGAATGCAATTAAAGAACCTGGATTCATTGCAATTTATATATATAGTTAAATTATAGTTTCGTATGATTCTATGTAGTGTTTTTGCGCCGACTTCAAAACTTATGTTTAAATTTAGTGTCGATGGTGTTCAAAGAATAAAATTATTTTTTACTTTTTAGAGCACTTGCCGAGTGAAGTTCCGAAGTCGGTTCAATTTTTTTTTTCAAAAATATTTTTATTTTAAAGGGAACAGTTTGTAATTAGGTATGCTACAACTTTTGTTTTCTCTGTATCATTATAGTTACGTTACAGTCATTGCCAAACTGTAGCAATATGTCCTTTTCTACAGAAACATAATCATTCATTCTCTCATTAGAACCTATGTTGCGTTTTAGTCCTTTAAATAGGCTTGTTCACTTATACGTCTCTCTCACTTGTGCGCCTTTTTCTGTTGGTCCCTAGGGCAGGCGCATAAGTGAGAGTTCACTGTACATATAGAAGAAGTGCCGAAAAACATGAATACCTGTCTGTTGGCACACGGGTCTACTCGAGGACCACTGCCCGCCCTCCATGCAATCGATGGAGGGGTTCCCCTGCAGACGGTACCCCTCGTTGCAGACGTAGGTAACCCGGGTTCCCTGGAGGTACCCCCTCTGGCGGGAACTCGACGGTGGGAAGGACTCGCGTTCGCCGTTTTCGATGGTTCCTGGGTCTAGGCAGTACGACCCACCAAATTCACGCACCGCTAGAAGAGAGAGAAAAATAATCCTTAAATTAGTTTTAAAAAAACTAAAAAAAAAAAAACGCGTTCAGATGCTATTGTACATGAACATGTAATATATGAAATATAGTTTAGATAATATAGTTTAGCCTTTAGTATTAATAGCAAAAAATGTATTACTTTTATTCTTGCAAAGAACGTGAATTTTATCTTTTATTCAGTTACATACAAACAACTGAATCACTAGTATTGCCTTTCAACATGTAATGTAGTTCAGCCTAAAGCCGCTATATAGCCATTTTGGATCTAACTCATTTACTTTTACTTTCATTTTTCATTGTTGCGGAGCTAGGGTTACCAGAGCAAAGTTTCGGGACATTGCGAAGTTTTGTTAAATCAAGGCTTCACTAGATAGCGTTTTTACAGGCTGTTTCATTTGATCGAAATCCTTGGGATAAAAACGGTGGTCCTTGTCCAGCGACATCTGTCGAATTTTATGGAAACTAACATTATATACAAATCAGATAAATAAAAGACAAAATTAAAAGTTAATTTGTTGGCGACAATTTTACAATTTGGCATTCAATTCTATTTTAGTATATTTTAACGTTATTTAATAGCTTGTTTTATTTGTTGGTTTATTCTGCATTTTAACGGCTTATTTTAATTGGTTAGCGAATTATTTTTTATTTTAATTGATTCTAATTATTAATTAACTATGAAACGACACTGGCACCGCAGAGCGATAAATGGCGAATCTGTTCGCTAAGCGAGCCAATACTACCAACGGGTTGCCATAGAACTTTTTAAAATTTAGTCCACTGTTCACCATGATACGCAAGCGCGGATACAAGGGGGGGGGCGATGAGGGCGATCGCCCCCCTCCCCTTGAGCCAAAAAAAAGAAAGAAAAAAGAGAAAAAGAAAAAAGGGAAAAAGGAAAAAAGAAAGAAAGAAACAGGCACTTACCAAAAATGTAAAAAAAAGAAAAGTAATTTTCTACCTTTCTAGGAATGAGGGATTTATTATATTTCTTTTCTGTTCCTGTGGAACTGAAATTTGGCACCATTTTCAAGACAGCACCGATAGATTAAAAGTCTCTACAGGCAGAGATGCAAATGATAAAAGGAGAAGGGGTTATCCTTCGCCTTCGAATGCACACATTCCGAGTCGCCGATTTCTTGACGCCCGTCATCATATGGAGGGACGCCGTCTATATGACGTAACGAAAATAAGCACGATTTCAAGTGGTCTTAGTCTCCTTTTGGAGTCAGTAGAACTGAGCAACGTTCCTAGTTCGGTTATTACACTTTCTTGTTTATGCGATTTTATGGAGAAGTGGGCAGGTGGCTTAAAACAAGGAAAATGTTGCAAATCAAATATATCATTTGGAAACTGAATCACCGTTAATATCCATTAAATCGCCTTCAAACACAGAAAAGACTAAAGGTAAGTTCCGTTTAGTGTAATGCATGGCTTGGGCTTCCCAATCTTGAACTATTCAAAGAGGAAAATTTCTGAATTTGCTGATTGAAATTCTCAGTCACCTGCATACTAGGACAAGATTTTCTAATGAAATACTTTACTACTGTGTAGAAATTTGTTTACTCATCAGCCAAAATTTGCCAAAAAAGGATGTCGCAATGACTTCAATTCCGGGCACCCCTGAATGTATGCTAATACAATTGTAATACTACTAATATAAACTACAGTAACTATGCTGAAAACCGATGTAAGCAAGTGATGATGTGTTTATTTTTTTCTCTTCTCTCGTTCTTTATCTCTGCAGATTAATATCAAGGATATTTCGGTCCATATTTTTTTTAATATTTTAATTGATCTTAACAGAAAGCAATAGCATTGGAAGAAAAAAAAAACATAGGTGGGAGGGATCAGCAAAAAGAAAAAGACCCATCAACACGCACACATACGTATGTGTGTGTTTTTATGCTTCTTTTTTTTTGGGGGGGGGGGTATGTGCCATTTTTTGAGGGGGTTATATATATATATATATATATATATATATATATATATATATATATATATATATATATGAAGGTAAAAAAAATCAATCGCCCCCCCCCCCCCTTGAAAAGTTTCTAGATCCGCCCTTGTGATACAGTTAGTCGTATGAAACGTTTGGTTGCATATCTTTACCTGAAAAGGGAATTTATTTCCCCTAAAAAGCAGTACTAATAAAGCCTTCGGCATCAATTCACTGTGTACTCTACTTAAGTTAACTATATCAATATTTTTTAGCCCTTAAAGATAGGATAAACATCGCTTTTTACAGCAGGAACAATATGCTAATAAATGTAAACAAACATTTCGGTGGTCCTTGTTCAGCGCTCTCTAGCGGGCAAATCTTCACCATTGTTTTTTTGAGTAATGATACAGCCTGTATAAAACGCTAACTAGTGAAGCCTTGGTTAAATCCACGCGAAAAGTTACCAAAAAGCGATAACTCGCCAGAAAAGACAACCCTCAAACACGCGTTGGATCCAAAGTGGTCAAACTTAATCTTCATGCGTCTGCTCGTCTACACTCTAAAAACAGTACCTCTAATTTGAAAGGCACAAGCCCATTGTACCTTTCATTTCCTTTGTTTAAAAGGCACATAGCTTTTGTGCCTGTGAAACTAACAGGCACCCAGAAAATCAAAGGTACAAAAAAGTTTTCTGCCTTTTAAGAGGCACAAAAAAATTATCCCGCGCAGTTGTGCCTCTTAATTTCGGAAAGTGAACTTTCAGAGGCACATTCCGAAACTAACGCATGCGCAAAGCGTGAATTCCACGACTAATTCTTTCACTTAACGAAAATGGAGTCCAGCACGACTAATTTCTTCAACCAGCTATTGCAAAATATTTGCGAAGTTCTTCAAATTTCTTCGACCGAAGCAAGGACTGTGGTCGAAGCTGTTAAAGATATCGGTGTCGAAGTACAAGAGGATCTGAAATTTGTTTCTGAGGATGACTTGACACACCTCAACAAGATCCAAAGGCGAAAGCTCATTGCATCTTGGCAGGAAACATGTATGTATTTCTTGTTTCGTTTTCTTTATTGCATGTAACTATCTTTTTCGAGTTTTATAAGTTTCACTTTTTTTATTAAATTTTCTCTTTTAACTCTTATTTAACCATTTAAAAAATGATGTAAATCAACGATACCATGCCCTTATATTTTTTACTAAGCAGGCACGTAGATAGAAGTTTGTTAAGGGGGTGGTCCAAAGTTGGACGAACGCTAAATCAGAAGTAATAATTGATAGTGACATTTATTAAAGTTATTTTGATTAAAACTGTGATATGTTTTGATTAATTTAAACAATAATTAGTTAAAAGTGACAGAGTTATTAATTACAAATAATTAACTGAATTTTATTTGAAGGAGTAAGTAAATTATTGACAGTTTGCAGATTTCTGCAAAATTTCTTCAGTTTGAAATAAAACTGTAAAAAACTGCAGAAAGTCTGCAGAATAAAATGATGTGAACAGTATTAGAAAAACAGTGGTCTTTCAGGAAGGTGGTGGTCCGGACCCCCTGGACTGGCTACGTCCTTGTACTATATAAGAATCCCAAAAGCAGAACACTATACCATATAACACTATACCATATAAGTTGCGACGTGCGTCGCATTACATTTACGTTTGAAAAAATTTCTGCTGAAATTCTACTTATTTCTTCTAAAACTAGATTCTCTGCAAATATTGCCTTTTGATTATATTTTATTAGAAAGAAATTCAAAATTTCCAGCAAATTACATTTGTTCGGCAAAAAACGCTCTAAATGTCGCATTTTATGCGTCGTTTTCACGAACTTCAAATTTAAGTCGTATTTGAAGAAATTCGGATAATAACTGCAAAGTCAAAACATTTACTAATTTTTATTTTGTTATGTGTATATTATTCCCCCCCCCCTTTTTTTTTGGCTTAAAAAAAAGGCTAATATTTTCATAATATGCTGTCCTTTCAATTCTCATGCATTTTGGAACTTTATAAACAGTTATTGGCCTAACTCGCAATACTAACCAACACAAAAAATATTCCAAATACCAGGGTGTAAAAAAAATAATGATTTTTTTGAAAAAATAAAAAAAATCAGATTTATTTGATTTAAATCGATTTTTTTTATTTTTTAAAAAAAGACTTAAAAAACTTTTGTAATTGATTAGGTTATACTTATGAATATTAGTAAGCATGAAATTGATACTGGAAAAAATTTTTAAAACAACAAAATTTCAAGTATTATGTCACCAAAAAAATTTCATAGCATTCAATGCAAAACGATTTTAATACTAATGCATATGATTTAAATATCAAAAGTAATATAGATGACATAGTAACACACTGAAAAACATAAAAACAGGGGAAATAGAACAAACTGGAATTTATTACATGTCTTTTAATTAGTATGCTCTTTTATTTATTTATTTTTGCCTTGAAAAACGTGTTAGCAGTTTCTTGCAATTTTTTAACATAGTATTATTATCCTTTAAAGTGAAAAGTGCTCTGTGAGATAAAAATCAAAAGAGAGTTAAATAAAAAAATTAATTAAATAAATGAACTCTTTTTTTTTTTTGTGATTTAGGAATAAAGTTTACTCTTTTTGTATAGAAATGATGATATTAATTTTAAGTTTTCTTTTTACATTTAGTACAAATAAAGCCCTTACTACAGCAACAGGCCTAATTTTGTAGGACTTATATACACAACCATCTTTTAGTGCCTTTTAACATATTTTTTCAAAAAAAGAAAAAAAAATCCCGAATTTCATGGTTTCTTTTTTTCTTTTTTTTAATGACAAATTTAAAAGTGTTCACTGACTAAAAATGTGAGTAAGAAGATTGAGTAAGGAGAGAGAAAATGAATAGATAGAAGTGATAAAATGAGAAGAAACCATAGGGACAAAAATCAATATGAGGAAGAAAGGTTATGTTGACTACGCAAAAGGGAAAATTGATGAAATAAAAAAAAAAATCAAGAATATTTTTAGGGTTAAGTTGAAAAATGATTTAAATCAATGATTTTTTTTTAAAAGAAATCAATTGCTTTAAATCGCGATTTAAATCACTGATTTAAATCATTTGATTTAAATCGTTGACACCCTGCCAAGTACTGTAATACTTTTTAAAGGAGGATATTCCCCAAAATTTCTTAAAAACAAAATTAAATTACGTATATAAAGTCTCTGTTTCCATGTCAAACAACAACTTTACATAGAACCAAGCATGCAAAATAAATAAATACAAAAATTGAAAATAATTTGCAATTTCGCATTCAAGTTTTGTTTTTTGCAATGCTGATAAGTGTGTGGAGTACGTTCGAAAGCACGTAACTCAACTTGCCCCCAAACAATAAGCTCATTTTTGCTCAGTAGATACAGTTACTGGGTAACCATCAGGGTCCCCACAGTTTAATGCTTAATATATGCTTATTATATTAATAATGCTTTTATTAATTTTTAATTCAAAGATACAAATATGAAGTTGCCTAAGTGGCCAACAACTATACCGTTTCCATTATTATTTCTTAAATTCTTCTGTGAAGCTTTACAATTGCCAACAAATAAATTTGTCTTCAGCTTTAAAGATTTTTTTTTTAATTTCTATTTTGCAGTTGCTGCAAGTAGTCCTGAAATGATGGATCTCTCCCCAAATCCACCGAGCCCAAACTTGAGTGATGCATCAAGCAATGAATATCCTCTCTCTGTAAATTCAGAGGTGAGCAAAATTATTAATAAGACTCATAAATGTGATCCATGTGCATTTGAGACTTCTAGTTTTAGGACTTTTAACTGGCATGTGAAGAAGTTTCATAAAAATCAGTGTTCTTTTCAGTGTAATAACTGCAATGCAAAATTTTATGATAAAAGATCCTATTGTTTGCATTTTAGAATTTGTAATAAAATTGTAACTGTTGCAACTCATGAAAATGATAGTAAAAATTGTCAAGACATGATTTGCCGTTGCCCCAAAAGGACTTTCCTGTATTTAAAAAATACTGTTAATAAAGGATAAATGTGAGCAGAGCTCTTAGTATGTATCATGTTGTATAATTTTAAAATTAATGTTTCTTTCTTTTTTTTTTAAATATACATGAAGCAGACAAATCATGTTTTTTTTTCTTCTTTTTTTAAAAAAGTAAGTTATGATATTGATTTCATAATTTATGAATACAATGCCATATATTTTTCCTGTGTCTTATTTCAGCTGGAACTTGAAGTTGGACTTAGATTTGAACTCAAGTTCAAATTGCTGGTTGTGAAGTTGCGACTGGCCCTCAAAAAAATGGCAGATGCATACTCCATTCCAAACACTATCCTAGAAATGGAGAAGCTGATGCAGATGAAAAGATCAACTTGGAGTGCCGTTTCAATGGTAAAATTTGCTTTCAATTTTAGCTTGTACTTTATTGTATAATATTTTCCTGTGTAATCAAGATAAAAAAGAGAGAGAGAGAGATGTGTTAAAGAAATTCACAGAATATTACATTGTACTATATTGCACATTATTTCTTTAGATTGACTTTGATGAGAACGTCAAGAGGCCTGGACCAAGTGTCTTCTTTGGGGAGAGGCCATGCATTATGGTCAGCGAAAGCCAATTAATCTATCTTCGAGCAGGCTGCACATTAGAAGAGGCAGCGGTTTTGTTGCTGGGAGTTTATTTTATTTTAAATTTAAATTTCCCATCATCCTATGGGCAATTTTTGGGACTGGTCCAAAACGTCCTGACCAAGGACAAATTTTCACAGTCCTTTTCCTGCCAGAAACTTCTTTCTGTGACTGCAAAAATTACAGAGTAATTGAATCGGGTAATGCTATATTACATGTGAGGTTCCACATCTCTTCGATGGGGTACCACACGTTCCATCTCTAATCCACCATTTTTAATTTAGAGTATGATTCGAGGCTTAAAGTGCTTCATGTGTACAGTCGTGAGCAAAGGATGTATTTGTATGTTGCATTACTAAATATGATGAGTGAATTCATACAAATTTGAATCAATTATTTTTTTTGAATAAAAATAGTTGTTAAAATGTAGCACATTTTTAAATACCTTGTTTAATTCCTATTTTTAAATTAGGATTTGAAAATTACCATGTAAAAAATTACCTTGTAACATTGCAGCGTAACTATTATTTTCTTTACTTTGTTTGTTTTCATCGTAAGTATTGGAATGAAAAATATTTTAAATTTGTGCGCCTGTTTTCTTTTTCATAGTTCAAAATGTGTTTTATTGTAAATAAAGGAGTCTAATGATTTTTATTGAAATTGCCTGGAATGATCAATAATTATCCTGTACATAATGACTAAATTTGTACTGAGGCCACAGATGCATTGAGTCCACAGATACATTCAAAACTTTAGAATTATAAAACATCAAGTGTTTGCTTCCGTTAAAAAAATTGGCATGTGCATAAAAGAATGTGCACGAAATCACTATAAATGTACAGCACTTATTACAAGTAATAATTTTTAAATTATTAAGAAATTACTCTCCATGTATGACATGATAAAGTATTGTGCTTATTACATCAAAAATATATACTTTTAAATAAAATGTTTTTGTTCGAAGCATTTCATTTTGGTGGGCTGGATGTTTGCTGATAAATTAAAATTATTCTGTGCGTCCTTATGTGTTTGTATATCTATTTTTAAATAAAAGTTTTAAATTGTAACAAAGGGTAAAAGTCTTAAAATGAAATATATTTTGAATAAAACCTTGCTTTTATTTGAGTTACCTGTTGATACAAAAATATAATTACCAATAATAATGCTGTATAATAAATAAGGTTTTAGGGTAGGGTTATATTATATGTTGCATTACTTTATATAACAAGTGAACTCACTATATTGAATCCATTATTTTTTATAAATAAAAAAGTTTTGAAAACGTAATGTACAGTTTTAAACATCGTGTTTAATTCCTATTTTCAAATTAGCATTTGAAAATTGCCATGTTAAAATTACCTTATAATATTGCAGAATAATTGTTTTCTATTTTAATTATTATTTTATTTATATATTTATTTATTTTTCCTTCATTGGTATTAAAATTAAAAATGTTTTTAATTTATGTGCCTGTTTTTTTTTCCATAGTTCAAAATGTGTTTAATTGTAAATAAAAAAACTTCTTACGATTTTTATTAAGATTGAATGCAATGTTTGATTATTATCCTGCACATAAAGACTAAATTTTATCCGAGTCCACAGTACATTTGAAACTGGAATTATAAAACATCAAGTGTTTGCTTCCAATTAAAAAGTTGCCATTATGCATAAACAGTTCGAAATCACTATAAATTTACAGCACTTTAAGTCATTAAGAATATACTTTCCATATATGGCATGATAAAGTATTATGCTTATTGCAAGATTATTTACTAGACTTGTAAAATATAACGCATAAGTATATAGTTTTTAATAACATGTTCTTGTTCTAAGGTGGTGGGCCAGATGTTTGGTGATAAACTAAAATCATTCTGTGCGTCTTTGTGTGTTTGTTTGAAATTTTTTTATGTAAGATTTAAATTGTAACAAAGGACAAAATTCTTAAAATAAAATATATTTTCATTGAAAGCTTACTTTTATTGGAGTTACCTGTTGATACAAACATATATAATTACCAAGAATAATGCTATGTAATTAAATAAGGTTTCTGGATAATTCTATATAACATTTTGCATTATTACTTAATACGACAAGTGAATTCATAAAAATTTGAATCCATTATTATTTTCAAATAAACAATGGTTGTTAAAATGTATACTGTACATTTTTAAATAACTTGTTCAATTCCTATTTTCCAATTAACTTTGAAAATTACCATGTAAAAAAATATTCTAATTAAAATTTGTAATGAATGCAATGAAGTAATGTAATTAATGTAAGAATCACGATTCAATTGTGCCCCTAAAAAGTGCATCAATAAGAGGTACATATGGGTAAAATAAGAGGGACATGTGGGTAAAATAAAAGGTACATGTGGGTAAAATAAAAGGTACATGTGGGTAAAATAAAAGGTACATGTGGGTAAAATAAAAGGTACATATAAGCGAAATAAGAGGTACATATGAGCAAAATAAGAGTCACACTGTACCTTTGATATTTAGAGGTACAATGTAACTCTAAAATTCAGAGGCACAAGAAAGACATTTTTACCTCTGATTTTCAAAGGCACATTGTGCCTCTTATCTTCAGAGGCAAAAATGTTCCACTTTTACCTCTGAAATCAGAGGTACTGTTTTTAGAGTGTATATAGGGGCCTTAGTTTAGCCTTTAGTATTAAAAATAGAATTAAGTTTTTTTTTTTATATCGCTAAAGAAAGAACGTGCATTTTATCTTTGATGCAGAGTTACATACAAACCCACAAGTGAAACTAATCTCTCGCCACATGAGAAGGAACAACGAGGGAGGGAGGGGGGTGAGTATAGTGCCGTCACCATGGGAACCAGAAGGGTGGAGAGTGGGCACAGTCGTTGGACTTGACACGCTGATTCTCGTTATGCAGGCTATAGTTCCGAAACTATGCCGTGTGCAAGGAGAGGAGGCGGCTCAAAGTAAAATTAATTTCCCACTCTCCGCACTTTTCCCCTGATGGTTGTCATAGTTACGGCGCTGTGGACTTTTTCTCCACTCAGCTTTTGCAACAATGTTTCAATGCAAACACGGTTAAAATAGCTTTGTGCTTAAACTATTATTTTATTGAAAAAAATCAACGCTTATGAAGTACAACTTTTTCTTGGAATTTTTTCTTGTATTAAGATAGTAGTCTGGTAACTCATGCCTATTTTCATGACATTTTTGGAGGGTGGTTTTTTATAGGAAAATAAAAATGAACTATCTTGAATATTAAGAGTGATTTTATTTACATATTGAAAATGTAAAAAAAAAAATTATTTGAAAAAATTTAGTAGTTTATTACTATTATTATTGTCACTCGAAGTTGGAACCTCAAGAAAAATGCACGTGGGTGGCCCGGGTGATTTTGGCTCTTGATGTTATCTGAAATCAAATATTCTTGATTATTCTTAATCTATAGACATGTCATTCTGGTCGGAACTACTGAAGTTAAATTTCAAGGGTAAATAACAAAATGGTGGACTTTGAAAAAAAAAAAGTCCTTTTATTTTAGCAAAGAAAGGGTTGTAAAATAAAAAGTTAGGGGTGAAAAAAATTCTCTTTATTACCGACGAGAACTATAAGTGTGTAGAGCAGCCTGTTAAAATTTGAAAGCAATCGGTTCAGTAGAAAAAAAGTTATGACCCGGGCCGACCAGAAAAACAGTGTTTTGAGAAAAACACGTTTAAAGTTCAACAACAAACTCCGAGGCGCTCTAGGAAACTCATTATAACTCCCGAAATATTTCGAATTTCTGTCTGAAATTTTTTACAGTATATTCTCAAGACATTGTACTTTCAAATTAAGCAAAACAAAAAAAATTCGATTTTTTGAATCTGAGTTACCAGATTACTATTTTAAAGGTTAGACTCTGAGGCGCTCTAGGACACTAGTTCTAACTCCCGAAATATTTCGAATTTCTGTCCGAAATTTTCACAGTATATTCTCAAGACATTTTACTTTCAAGTTAAGCTAAAAAAAAATTTTCGATTTTCTGAACCCAAGTTACCAGACTACTACCTTAATGTATGACTGGATTTGTTAGAAAACGTTGAAAAGTAACTGAGACATGAGGATGTAAATGAAAGCGTAAGCCTCATTTGATAAACACAAAGTAAAAGAAATGCCCCAACAGCCATGCATAAAAAAAAAAGTGGAGCCGCTTTCTTTCGTACGGTTTCTATGGAGACGACGCTAAATTTATAAACTTGATACGGGGGAGGTATTTAAACGGAACCGAGTATAGTTATAGTCAATCGCAAAAGCTTCTGTATTGTGGGGAGAGGGTGGGATACTGTTTTGCTATACTTCGCAGCAGTTTAACTTGTCAGTGACGTCACTACGGGCGGAGCCAATAAGAGCTCACAAGCAGTCAGCGGTCTCCTCTAATTCGCCAAGTAGGCTGTGACGTTTTATCTAGCTCGTTTTTCATAGGCTAACGTCACGCTGTTGGCTCCGCCCGTAGTGACGTCACTGCCAAGTTAAACTGCTGGGAAGTATACTCATTACAATTTATGACGGTGTTTACCAATTTTTTGCTTAAACAAAAGTTATTTGAATACTTGCAAGACAAAGCATTTTTACTTCCTTTTACGTAGTAAAGGAAGTATTGTGATCGCGAAAAAAGAATCACTCAAATTTGAGTCTAAATTTTGATTTTGCTCACCCCCGAATGAATGTTCAGTAGTTTTTTCGACCTGTCAGCACGTGCATATGTACCTACCAACATATAAGCAGCCGAAAAATCCTTTTCAACCACCCCCGAGTTAATTACGACGCGTTTTCTCGTGACGTCTGTATGTACGTGTGTGCGGATGTATGTATGTATGTATGTGGGTCGCATAACTCAAAAACTATATGCCGTAGAAACTTCTAGCTTGGTATGTAGGCTCTGAGGATGGTCTAGTTGTGCACCTCCCCTTGTGGTTGCATTCGAATGTTCCCAAGGGGGTGTTTTACCCCTTTTTTGGGGTAAATCAGTGTTAATTTCAATGCAGACTCAAGTGATATGAATTGGCGCAACCACTTGCGATATGTCGCCAAGCTTTTGGTCGCCAATTTTTTGACGCCAACTTTGCGACATATTGCCAAGTTGGCGAGAAATTTGGCGAAAAAATTATTTTTTGAATTTGGGTTCAACTTGGCGCTATTGGCGATATTTTGCGAAAAATTTACTGAATGATCTTAAAATCAGCAATATTTAGAAAATGAACCATTGTAAAATATTTTTTGCATTGTTTCGTGGCAGATTAGGGGAGTAAATATTTGAATTGTTACCTTGCTCACTCCAAGCACTTTTTTTTACACTTAAGGCAACTACTAAGAAATTTACACGTAAAAGGAAGTAGTGTGGGGTCCATACCAGATTTTTTTAATTTTCATTTTGCGAGAAAAATAAATAAATAGGAAAAAAAATCAATGCGAAAAAGGTTTTTTAAGGGACTGGTTTCTGCAGTAAACAAAATGTTTATATTTAATTACAGAGGTTAGTTCTCATTTCTATCATTCAGAACCAGAACGACGTAGGTCCAAAAATGGCGATTTTCACCCTTTTATAGCATTGTATGTAGAATCTTATTCTGCATCGACCCATACCAAACGTTATTCTATAAAACAAATTCCTTCACAATTATTTAGCAACGTGAAAAGAGCGCGAGTCCCGTCCTTTGAATGCATCCGGCGATCGTTTTCGCCTTCTACTGAAAAATGACGAAAGTGGACTTACGTTAGTCTGGTTCTGAGGAACATATTTTTTGAGGAGTTTTTATTTGAAATGACAAGGATTTCTGCATTATCGAAAGTTAAAAAATTACAAGAGACGTTGCTTCAAACTCACCGTTCTCACAGCTAGCGCCCGACCATCCCCGGGGACAGACGCAACGTCCATTTCTGTCACAAGTGCCACGGTTTTGACACGCACATTGAACCCCTGTGTCAGTGTCAGTGTTATAAATTTCTTGGACAGCTTCATCTCCTGAAAAAGAGGTAGAGCCGTGTCACCTATACACCAGGAAAAATAATCTCTGAATAATCTTCTTTGCGAAAAAGATATTGTTTACCTTTTTTGAAGAATTTAATGGAAAAACTAACTCTGTTATCGTAGAAATTGCAAAAATCTTTATATATAAAAACTAGCTGTCGTGGCAGTCACGAAACTTTCTACTATATCTATCTTATAAATTCCAGTTACAAAACAAAATACGTACTCGACCGAATAATTGGAGACAGCTCCAATTTCCCAATTATCGTAATAACCCTGCAAATGCAGAATCAATGAGCGAAATTGGAAATAATTGCAAAAGCCTTGTTTAGATTAATTGCAAACATTTTATTTGTTAGTAAAAAGAAATTGGCAACAGTTAAAAATTTCAAATCATTGAAAGTTTTCAGATGTTTTGATAATTAAATAGCGTGAAAGCGATTTTTTAATGATTCAATTTGTCGCATTGTTGACTAAGCGCAAAAATCACTCCACCATCCCCCTGAAGCGATTGGCGCCAAAATGTAATCGATGCTTGCTTCCATATTGGGTTAGTGTTATTCCAAATTTCATTCAAATCGCAGCAATATTTCCTAAGATACAGTAGGGGCAATGACAAAATAAGCACTTTTAACTGCTCCACCCCCCTTTGAGATATTGACACACAAATTGAATCAGCTCCTGTACTCAATAGGGTCTACCTATGGACCAATTTTCGTTTGATTCCGCCGGTTACTTCCTGAGATATAGCAGTCACCCTCGCGCAGAACACGTGCGATTGCTCCACCCCCCTTCGAGATATTGACAGCTACATACATACAGCTAAACATTTCGCTAAAAAATTCACAGTGTGTTTGTGTCCTCACTGGGCACATCAAGAGACCAATTAGAAAAAAAATCGGACAGGTAGTTTCTTTTTATTCCAATTTTAGTTGAAACAACCACATAAAATCTCTCATTTTTTAAAGGCTTTCTTCCATTCAAATCGATTTTAGTGCTTCATCTCAATTTTACTTCGATAGCTAATTCCGCGTTCGATATTGCCTTTGCGTTTTTTTCTGAGGCTTTTCTAGATTCAAATAGTTAAGAAATGTTTCTGTCGTGAGTATTCACCCTTGAATATATAATACTTCCGTTTTTTTTTTCCAAAAGTATAAATGCAATTTTTTAAAAATCATCGCAGATAAAAAGAGAAGACAGAACAATGATCCACACAAACCCATTGGTCAAGTGCACGGGAAATCTCGCGTTCAGCACAGAACATTTTCTGGTTCACTTGACAGTCTGGTTTGGACTGGTGAAGCATTCTTCCTTCTTTTCTCATGCCCTGTTGAAGGGGCTTGCATTTTACAGCCTCGAAACAGCTGTTTCCGGGGTTTTTAGCTCATTATGAATGCTTTTTACTTCCTTTTACGTAGTAAAGGAAGTATTGTGATCGCGAAAAAAAAAAAAAAAAAAATCACTCAAATTTGAGTCTAAATTTTGATTTTGCACACCCCCGAATGAATGTTCAGTAGTTTTTTCGACCTGTCAGCACGTGCATATGTACCTACCAACATATAAGCAGCCGAAAAATTCTTTTCAACCACCCCCGAGTTAATTACAACGAGTTTTCTCGTGACGTCTGTATGTACGTATGTGCGGATGTGGCTCGCATAACTCAAAAACTATATACCGTAGAAACTTCTAGCTTGGTATGTAGGCTCTGAGTATGGTCTAGTTGTGCACCTCCCTTTGTGGTTGCATTTGAATGTTCCCAAGGGAGTGATTTACCCCTTTTTTGGGGTAAATCAGTGTTAATTTCAATGCAGACTCAAGTGATATGAATTGGCGCGACCACTTGGCGATATGTCGCCAAGCTTTTTGTCGCCAAGTGTTTGACGCCAACTTGGCGACAAATTTGGCGAATTTTTTTTTTTTTTTTTTTTGAATTTGGGTTCAACTTGGCGCTAATGGCGATATTTTGCGAAAAATTCACTGAATGATATTAAAATCAGCAAATATTTAGAAAATGAACCATTGTTAAATATTTTTTGCATTGTTTCGTGGCAGATTAGGGAAGTAAATATTTGAATTGTTACCTTGCTCACTCCAAGCACTTTTTTTGACACTTAAGGCAACTACTAAGAAATTTACACGTAAAAGGAAGTAGTGTGGGGCCCATACCAGATTTTTTTGTTTATGTTTTTGTATTTGTGTTCCCATTTCACTCATTTCACAGTACAAAGTTTCCTATTGCTTTTTTACCAGAAAGTTTGCTTGAATATTCCTGTTCACTCAGAAGTTATTAGGGGGAAAACTGACAGACACACATTTTCCTCGTCTCAAAACACCACTTTCCAATTGTTAATTTTTCTATATTTGTTACATTATTTTATTACTTGGCAAACCTTTACGGCACCCCCTGAGGTGTTCCACTTACTCTCTGTGGTACCCTCGAAGGTACCATTTGGCTGCTTAGGGTGCCACAAGACACCCGATATGCCACATGGAGCCAAATGGCACCTTCAAGGGTGCCATTGGGTGATCAAGTGGCACCCCTTGTTGAACATTTAATTTTAAGTTCTATTTGCATAGCTTTTCTTGTTTTAGTTAAGCTTTTAGTTTCAAGTTTTGGTTTGGCAGACCAGAAGCAGACGGTGTATTCAAAATTGGCTTTAAGCCATGATTTTGTTTTAACCTTAAAAACTTAAACGTGATCGCTATTTGTTCTGAATATTCTTGATATGCCACATTTAGCCATTCTTGGTGGCTGTACGTACGTAGTGTAAATAAAGTATTTTTAATTAATGCAAACAAGCGTTAAGTGCTCTTTTGAAAACAAACAACTTAACATATGGAATTAAAATAACTGAATTATCTTGAAGAAATATCAGAAGTCTTAATCTTCTATTGATCACTTGGAATCAACAAGGCATGCTTCTTGACCACCAAATGGCACCCTTGCAGGGTGCCATTTGGCTCCATGTGGCATATTGGGTGTCTTGTGGCATCCCATGGCACTCTAAGGAGCCAAATGGTACCTTCAAGGGTGACACAGGGATTCAAATGTCACATCTCAGCGGGTGCCGTTGGCGCTACAACGTTACACCCTTATGCAAACTGTAGTTTTAACAGTGTGGGTTCATAGTGTAAATAAAGTACAGTGAACTCTCACTCATACGCCGCCTCATTTATGCGCCTTTTTCATTTGTACGACGATTTTAAATGGTCCCAGCACATTCCATAGAAAAACAATGATGGTATTGTGGCGTACGCTTAGAGAGCATATAACCCAACTTTGCCCGCCGGGTTGTGAGGCCTTTTAGTCCAGCGGCCAAAGCACTGGGTTTTTACCACAGAGGTCCCCGGTTCTCTTCCCGGCCGGGGGACACGTCGTCCATCCCGTACGCCGCAGTATCATTCGTTTATGCGTCGCTCTAAAGATAAATATTTCACTTCTGAGCCGAATTTTCTCTAAAATCTAAAAAAAATAATTTATTTTTTTTCAAAAAATAAGCATTTTTCTTCACTTTCCTCTTTAATCTTTCGCCTTCATTGCTCACGGAAGGCATTTTTTCCGCAGGAACTAGAGTTCGGAGAGGGACAATTAACTGTTATGGATCGTTTTAAAGAGAACATTTTGTAATTAGGTATGGAGTCATTCCATAGTGACTAACGTAACATTCAGAGCTGATTTTGTAACAGTTTTTACTTGTAACTTAAAGAATAAAAAATATTTTTTAGTTATGCTGGTGGATTTACAATGTACATGGTATCTATGTATCATTTCTGCTAAGAATTTAAAACAAAATTACTGACAGTATATATTTTTTCAACCAAAATAGCGGCGTGACTCACGTAACATTTTAGCAACCCTGAAAATGAATGCTCATGTTGCGAGGCCAAGATGTCTCAAAGTTAAGCAAGTCTTAAAAATTGAACGATATATGTGAAAAATGTGTAAAGTTGGCTTTTAAAAACATAAAACACATTCATCAAACCTTAATTTTTTTTAGTCTTAAGACTCACTTTTACTCAAGATGGAGTGTGACTAACGTAACGTGACTAACGTAACCATCGAAAAACAAGCAGTAAACACAGGACAAACTACTCATTACGGCTAATCTCAGTGATAATTATAATACTTTTTCATTTTTTTTAAACTTCTTATGTTGTATGATACTTATTTATTTACTTATTTATTTATTTTTTGATACTTTTTTCACTTCGGTATTTTTTTTTTCTTCGGCTGAGGTTGACATTTCCATGGAATGCCCCTATGCTACAATTTTTGTTTTCTCTTTGTCATTGTAGTTACGCTACCGTAATTGCCAAACCGTAGCAATATGTCCCTTTTCTATATAGAAACATTCTTATTCATTCTCTCATTAGAACCTATGTTGCGTTTTTGTCCTTTAAATAGGCTTGTTCACTTATACGTCTCTCTCACTTATGCGCCTTTTTCTGTTGATCCCTTGGGCCGGGGTATAAGTGAGAGTTCACTGTATTTTTAATTAATGCAAACAAGTGTTAAGTACTTTTTTGAAAACAAACAGCTTAATATATGGAATTAAAATAACTAAATTATCTTGAAGAAATATTAGAAGTCTTAATCTTCTATTGATCACTTGGAATCAACAAGGGGTGCCACTTGACCACAAAATGGCACCCATGAAGGGTGCTATTTGGCTCCATGTGCCATATTGGGTGTCCTATGGCATCCCATGGGCGACCCATGGCACTCTAAGGAGCCAAATGGTACCATCAAGGGTGACAAAGGGATTCAAGTGTCACCCCTCAGCGGGTGCCGTTAGTGCTACAACGTTTCACCCGAAAAGGGGCCTTATGCAAACTGTAGTTTTAACAGTGTGGGCTAAAAAATAAAAAATAAAATTCTGTTTCAGACTCACCGTTCTCACAGTTAGGGCCTGAAAAACCACGGGGACAAACGCAGCGTCCACTCCTGTCACAAGATCCGCCATTTTGACACTCGCATTGAGGCTCGTCAGCATCTGTCACAGTTTCCTCTCCTGAAAAAGAGGTATGGTTATAACGTACACATGCAAAACATTTTGCAAGTGCAGTAAAACTTGGTTACAGCCATCTATATATATAAAGATGATGGGCTCTGTTTGTATGTTTGTAACCGATGCCTAGAAGCCCCCACAGCACCTACTGACCTGAAACTTGGCATAAAATTCGAACACACCCCCGTGAAATGCACTTCGAAGGCCGAATTCTAAATTTCGAATTAGTTATTTTTAAATTAATTAATTTGTCTTATTTTTGGTGCATCCGCCATTATTGAGAGGGGGAAACCCTTCTCCCACCCCATAACATTATACATCGCTGGAAAGGGGGGGGGTCTGAAAAAGAAAAGTTTTAGCACATTCCGTTAATTAGAACAGGAGATATTAATGAATCAAATTTAGTCAATTTTCAAGGCTTAACTCTATGCGCAAAACTGAACAAACTGTTCTTTCGTCCCTGAAGTTACATAGTGGTTTAAGTTTGCGTATAGAGTTATGCCTTGAAAAGTGAGTAAATTTGAATAATTAATGATTGGGTGACACTAGAAGGTGACGAGTTGCCTCCCGTCGTACTGAATCTGGCAGACGGTGCTGTTCTCCCGCGTCGTGCAGTCGTACGACCCGTTACTGCGGCCCGTCACTGCCAACCTGCACTGGCTCTTCACTTAATTGCTGATTTTCGAGTAAATAAACTGCAAAATTGCTTAGTTTTTCAGGAATAAACTGCAAAATTGCTTAGTTTTTCAGAAATAAACTGCAAAATTGCTTAGTTTTTCAAGAATAAACTGCAAAATTGCTTAGTTTTTCAAAAATAAACTGTAAAATTGCTTAGTTTTTCAGAAATAAACTGCAAAATTGCTTAGTTTTTCAGAAATAAACTGCAAAATTGCTTAGTTTTTCAAAAATAAACTGCAAAATTGCTTAGTTTTTCAGAAATAAACTGCAAAATTGCTTAGTTTTTCAGAAATAAACTGCAAAATTGCTTAGTTTTTCAGAAATAAACTGTAAAATTGCGACTTTCCAGTTTATTACTGCGCATTTTACAGTTTCAAACTTGAACCTCTGCTGCAGTATTATACTGTTGTTTTCACAGTACAATACACCTTTATGGTAAACTTTCTAATTTTACAGTACTTGTGTGTGGACTGTAAAATTGCTACTCTTATAGTACTAATCTGTAAAATTGCTACCGTACAGTACTAAATTGTATTAAAAATGCTAAAGTGAACTCTCACTTATGCGCCGGCCCGAGGGACCAAGAGTAAAAGGCGCATAAGTGAGAGAGGCGTTTAAGTGAACAAGCATATTTAAAGGACTAAAACGCAATATAGGTTCGAATGAGAGAATGAATAAGAATGTTTCTATAGAAAAGGGACATATTACTGTACAGTTTGGCAATTACTGTAATCTAACTACAATGATAAAGAGAAAACAAAAATACCTAGTTACAAACTGTTTCCTTTAAAACGATCCATAATAGGTGATTGTCCCTCTCTGAACTCTAGTTCATGCAAAAAAAATGCCTTCCGAAAGAATAAAGAGGAAAGTGAAGAAAAATGCATATTTTTTTAAAGAAAATAAATATATTTTTTTTTTTTTACATTTAAGGGAAAATTCGGCGAAAAAGTGAAATATTTATCTTTACAGCGACGCATAAACGAATGATACTATCATTATTTTGCTATGGAATGAGCAGGGACCATTCAAAATCGTCGTATAAGGGAAAAAAGGTGCATAAATGAGGCGGTGTATAAGTGAGAGTTCACTGTATTTTTACCGTTGATTACTGTGCATTTTACAGCTTCAAACATGCCAGTATTATACTGTAAAAGCAACAGTTTAATTTTTGCTCTGTATTGCCTTTAAATACACTGCCAAAAGTAAAGGGTTGCTTTTACAGTCTAATACTGGCAGCAGAGGTTCCAGTTTAAAACTGTAAAATGCACAGTAATAAACTGTAAAAATAGCAATTTTGCCGTTTATTACTGTAAATCAGCAATTTTACAGCTTGTCACCGCAATTTTACAGTTTAATACCACAAAATTCGCTGTATTATACTGTAAAAACAACAGTATAATACTGTCAGCAGAGGTTCCAGTTTTAAACTGTAAAATACACAGTAATAAACTGAAAAAGGTACAGTTTATTGGTGTAAAATGAGAAGTTTTACAGTTTATTACTGTAAAATTAGCAATTTTTACACTTTTTAACCAACTTCAAAAAAGGAGGAGGTTCTCCCTTCAAAGCGTATGTTTTTTTTTTTTTTGTTTATTTGCATATAACTTATGATCTACTGAACCGATTTGGGTGATTTTTTTTTTAAATCGATAGGAGATGGTGTAACTTATGTACCATGTACTCATACGACGATATTTGTTCACTAGAAAAAAGTTATGATCGAAAAACTAAAATTTCATATTATTTAAAACAAAATGTGCTATCGTAAATCCTTACTTCAATGAGCAACCCGATGGTCAAGTGGTTAAACGCGTCAGGTTGAAACTCCTGATGGAATGAGATCGAGTCTAAGTCTGCAAGGATTTTTTTGTACAGCTGCATGGTTTTTTTAACTATATTTTGATTATTTTGAGTGCATTTACACTAAAAAGAATGAAAAAAAATATTTTTGGGAAAAAAAATAGAACCGACTTTAGTTGGAAATTGCTCTAAAAAAGTAAAAAATAATTTTTTCTTTGGACACCATCGAAACTACTTTTAAACATAAGTTTTGAAGTCGGCGCAAAAACAATGTATAGAATCATACGCAACTTAAATTCAACTATAAATATAAATGTTAATGAATACATTTCATTGATTACCACACATTCGTGTAATGGTACAAATATTCAATGGTTTCTCTGAAAAATGTTGGCAAAATACACTGAAGTGACAAAAGTCATGAGATACCTCTTAATATCGTGTCGGCCCTCCTTTTGCCCGGCGAAGTGCAACAACTCGACGTGGCATGGACTCAACAAGTCGTTGGAAGTCTTCTGCAGGAATATTGAGCCATGCTGTCTCGATAGACGTCCATAATTGTGAAAGCGTTGATGGGGCAGGATATTGGGCACGAACAGACCTCTCGATGGTGTCCCATAAATGCTCAATGGGATTCATGTCGGGCGATCTAGGTGGCCAAATCATTCGTTGGAATTGTCCAGAATTTTCTTCAAACCAATTGCGAACAGTTGTGGCCCGGTGACATGGCGCATTGTCATCCATAAAAATCCCATCGTTGTTTGGGTACATGAAGTCCATGAATGGCTGCAAGTGATCTCCAAGTAGCTGCACATAAGCATTTCCAGTCAATGTTCGGTCCAGTCGCACTAGAGGACCAAGTCCATGCCATGAAAAAACAGCCCACACCATTACGGAGCCACCACCAGCTTGAACAGTGCCTTGCTGACAGTTTGGGTCCATGGCTTCGTGGGGTCTGCGCCACACTCGAACCCTTCCATCGGCTCTTACCAGCTGAAATCGTGACTCATCGGACCAGGCCACGGTTTTCCATTCATCTAGGGACCAACCGATATGCTCACGTGCCCACGAGAGTCGCTGCAAGCGATGTCGTTCTGTCAGTAAAGGCACTCGAGTCGGTCTTCTGCTGGAATAGCCCAAGAAATCCAAATTTCTCCGCACAGTTCTAGCAGACACGTCCATTGTACGTCCCACATTGATTTCTACGGTGATTTGACGCAGTGTTGCTTGTCTGTTAGAATTTACGACTCTTTGCAGACGTCGCCGGTCTCGATCTTTAAGTGCAGGCGGTCGACCACTGCGCTGTCCATGGTGGGATGTTATGCCTGAAATTTCATACTCTCGGCACACTCTTGACACAGTGGATCTGGGAATGTTGAATTCTCTAACGATTTCCGAAATGGCATGACCCATGCGTCTAGCTCCAACTAACATTCCGCGTTCAAAGTCTGTTAATTCACGTCGTGCGGTCATCATCACGTTAAAACCTCTTCACATGAATAACTTGAACAGAAATGAAAGCTCTGTAAAAGCACTGCGCATTTATACCTGTTCTATGCGATGCTACTGCCATCTGAAAATTTGCATATTGCTATCCCATGACTTTTGTCACTTCAGTGTATAGTTAAATATCATTTTACCTATCGTTTTTGCCCCGACTTCAAAACTTATATTTAAAAGTAGTTTCGATGGTGTTCAAAGAAAAAAATTATTTTTTACCTTTTAGAGCAATTTCCAACCGAAGTCGGTCCTATTTTTTTTTTCCAAAAATATTTTATTTCATTTACTATAAAATCAACTGTATTATACTGTAAAAACAACATTGATTTTTTACAGTGTATATGGGTGATTCTACAAAAATGGGCAAATTTATGTTCCATACTGATTGCTCTTTTTGTTTTTAATTTAATAAAAAACTATTTTGGGAATATTTTTATACGTCTTTTATTCTATAATTTCCGTTATCAACAATGTCAATCTACTTATATTAAAAACTGAGTATCTTTCTAACTATCTTTCTTTCTAACTATCTTTCTATGTCACGCTTCTTTCTCCTGAACGCCAATGAACTGAAAGTCGAACCAGGTACCGATAGATAGGTAATTTTTCAGGCTTCATTAGTTTCAATCTATATAATTTTACGATTTTAATTAGCGAAGATATCAATTAATAAGTAGTCAAGTTTAAAGCGATTAAGCCTAATAAATGATTAAATATGAAATCCATTGTTGCATTGCAAAACGTGGTTGCCATGAAACAGTGATAACAATGATAATGAGAATTTTGAATGAAGGCTTAACTAAATCAAACACGAAACTCATAAGCGGGCCACTTACGTAGAATTTTTATCGCTAGCTACTGGTAATATTTTGAAACATTTATTTGTTGAAGAGCCATCTACTTATATTAAAAACTGAGTATCTATGTCTGCTTTTTTCCTTTGAGCGAGCTGAACTTACTGAAACTTTCCTCACCATCTTGAAGACGTGAAGCATCTCAATAATTCGAATGATTTTTTTATATAGGAAAAAAGTAAAGGCGTGAAGCGCATGTAAGCGAGCCGCCTTGGCGGGGAGTAGTTTCTTTAAATTTTTTTTCTCACTACTTTCAGGGCACGAAGTGCCCGTGCAACGCCGGGCCACGTGCGTGGTATGTCTTGAAATCGAACGAACATTAAATTATATTAAATAATATAACTTCAGAATGAGGTAAATGTTAGAGAAGGGGAACGTTATGCATCAACATGCCGCAGGAAGCTAATCTAGCTGCCCTGGCAGCTAGTATTTAATTATTATTCATTTAAAAAAAAAGGATATTAGATTGAAGTATCAACCACATGCCCTGTACCATAGGTGCAATTTTCACAATCAATGGAATATAGATTAAAAAAAAAAAAAAAGTGATTTTTTTTCTCGAGTTTTTTATTTGTAAATATGAATGTGTGCAAGATGTAAATCACATAAAAAGCAAACTAATATGAAAATAATATCTCTAAAAGTTAATCTAAACTTTGTCCCAGCGATTATCAGTCATCCACATGTCTAAAAAGTATAGATATTTTTCTCTGAAATGTTTTATTTCAAATCTGGCAACACATCTTAAAATAAAGCATGGAACTTTGTTATTCCTGGCTGAAGATTAATTTTGCTGTGCTGCAATTACTTTTTGAAAAAAAAAAAAAAAAAAAAAAAAAAAAAAAAAAAAACAAGCTAAATTCAACTTTCAAGGCAAGTGTTTTTTAACTTTGTCATTAACATGCCCCACAGAATGCATGTAAAATGTACATGTAAATAAATTTTGATAATGAGTAATCCTAAGGCTTACATTTGTGGGTTCTAATTCGAAGTGAAGCCGAAAAATATTCAAATATGACTTTTTGAGAACACAATTACTTGTGTTTTGTCATTCACATGCCCTTTTTCTATTGTCATTCACATGCCCCAATATAAGACACGTGGATGAATCAAAAGCCAAACTATGACAGTGCAATGTTTAAAAATTATGTCTAACAGTTTACTGGTTAAAAAATTTCATTAATATACCTATTGTGTTTGTGTTATTCACATACTTACTGTGTTATATTCACATACCCATTGTGTCATCCACATGTCCTTTTTATCATTCACATATGCCATCAAAAAAAAAAAAAAAAATCCAAAAATACAATAAAATACAAACATTTAAGCTCTGCTGATATTCTATTTTACTTATGTAACTTATCAAGTGTTTTGCTAATTTTTTTCAGATTTTTAATTTTAAATTAATTTTTTGAAATCTACATGTTAGAAATATTCCCATTTTTGTAGAATCACCCATATATTACCTTTCACCTGCACGCAGTAGGGCAGTCCGGGCTGCCAGCCCCTATCCGGCTGGCAGTAGAAGGTGCCCAGTCTCCTCCCATCGCACTGAATCTGGCAGACAGTGCTGTTCTCCCGCGTCGTGCAGTCGTACGACCCGTTACTGCGGCCCGTCACTGCCAGCCTGCACTGGCTGTTCACTGTATTGGAGAAAGATAAATAGCAAATAATAATGCAATATTTTTATGCTAAAGTAATTAATACTAGATTTTCTCTACTAATAAAAGAGTTGAAGGTGGGTCTGTCTGTCTGTGATCCGCGTACATCAAACCGTTCGATCGATTTTCTTACAATTTGGCACAAAATTAGTTCGTAGGCATGGGTGTGTGCGTCTCGAAGCGTTTTTTTTTCGAAAATTCTATTTCGTTCTTTTTCTATTCTAATTATTAGCTCATTTTTCATGCAAATTCAAAGAAATATTTCATACACAATTTCAAGTCTTATGTCATTCGAAAGCTTAAAATATTCTGCTAAAAATGACACAATAAGAAGTTTCTACGAGCATTAAAAGAGCTGTAATAATTGTTTTTAGAATCCCGGAAATTCAAGGCTTATCTTGAGCAAAGCAAGCCAAACGATTCTAAAATGGTTAAACTCGAGAATAAAATTTGAAAATAAAGATGAAATGATTTTTTTTATCTCAACGGAAATCAACTTTTCCTGTTGTTACCATGATTACGTTTTTATACATTTTTTTGTTTCGTTCTTTTTTCCCAAATAATTTTCAAAATGTATTTGTTTTTGAAGCAATCCAAACTCCTAGCCTTATAGTACAGTAAAACTAAGCCAAAAAATCGCGTAACCCGGACATCCAAAAAAAAAAGGTCAAACCTGTTGCAAATTGCTTCTTACCCTTCTAGCAGAGAGGGGTAAAAAGTCCCAAGAGTTTGTGCGTCGGGTTTGGGGGAAAAAGGGGGGGGGGACAGAAAAATCCTCTTTTTTCTAAAAAAAATTCCGATTTATTCAAAAATTTCTAAAAAATAGCAAAAACCACGTAATATGAAACTGAATAAATCAATTCTAATTTAAAAATTATAATTAGCATTTATTCTTTGAAAACTAGAGATTGCAGAAATGTTCAAGGTCAAATTCCATTGATTTTAAACTTTTCTGAAACAGCTTAAAATGCGCTGCAGCGATATTCCAATGTCAGAAGGTTCATGCTAAAATGATCTAAATGAGCTTAGGCACTAGTTTAGAGGTTTTGACTGGGTACATTTAATTGCTAAATTAAACCAGGGGTGTTGAAAATTGAATCCCTGTGAATCCCAGCAGTACGCTCGAATTGAATTATGTTTTCTCCTTCTTCTCAAGTACTTCGACCGTTCATCAAACCGAAACCCAGTGACATAGGAAATAAGAAATGCCGTAATTATACACCTTCATAGCCGATGGGGTCCATCCCTTGTGCCCATTTCTTACCGAGGAGGGGGGGGGGGATTTTCGTCCATCATTCAGCCGGCTGTTAACAGGCCCAGCTGAGCTTAATTGAGTTTTTTAAAGCCCAGAAAGAAATGAATCGAATTGTCGATGGGTTGAGTTGAGGACATTCTTGGAAAATGGGAGTTCAAAAGATGGAGACAGTGCCTGTGTGATCGAATTGTTTCTTTGCTCGACTCAGAGAAAGATCTCCGTTGGAGTAGTTGTCACGTAAAATCTGCTTAAATGTGTTTTTATATTCTCACTATCTATTTTGCTCGTTGAAAGGCGCCGTAGTGATTATTCGTTATGGAATGTTTATTGCAGCTGTGCATTGATAAAGCTGGTCAATTAATTACCTTGACTGTAAAAGGGATTGAACTAATCAAGGAATATAGTGAAATTCGAAAGGAAGGAGTGAAAGATAAGATTACGGACAATGCTGTCATCCAAGTTCATAGAGAATACTGTAGAAATTACACGAAATATCCAAAACCACCATAAGTATCTGAAGATGAACCTCCAGTAAAACAAGCTCGTTTTGCATTTGATTTTAAGACTTTGTTTTTTTTCTGGTCCCAAATACATAGATGCCTCTAAATGCAGAAACTCATATCAACAAAAATGGAGTATAGCATAGACGAAGGAACTATTTGATAACATTCGAGATTTTGCTGAAAACAGACGGTGTGCTTGGGGTGAAGAAGTGTTTCTGAGACTATCAGGCCTCAATTATTTTATCCATTCTGATGGAAGATAATATCATCGGTACTGCTATTCCAGATTCCAAGTAAAAGGCTCTACAAAACGGGGGGAAATCAGTGCAAAAGGAGGCTCTACTAGTGACACAGAAAAATTGGTCGGATTTGAAAGACTATGCCAATATGGGGAAGATAATGAAATGATGAATGCTAAATCCTAGTATAGTTTAAAATATTTGAAAGAATTGTTTTGCAGTCTAAGCCTAGACATAAAGCCATATTCTGATAAACATCTGAAGCGAAAATTAGTCCAACGTTATGGGAGCAGCATGTATATTGCAGAAGCATCTGGAAAAAATACTGTGATTTGCTTTACCGGAACAGCGCCTCGTATTTTAGAATAATCAAAACTGCAGCTGCAATAATTCGACGTGATGTGAAAGCTCGTAGCTATGATTGTTCTCAGTTCCCAAACACAGACGAAATAAATTCTGCAGCCGAGCTAATACCCGATTTCCTCAAGTTCTTAAAGTCAAGAAATTATTCATCGTTAAAAAAGGAACTGAGAGAAAAACAATCACTATTGGTAATGCCATTATTTTAGCTATTCGTCCACGCTCATTCGTATCTCCTGTGCAATTAGGTACTGCTGTGTGCTTTCACAGGAAGTTTGGATTAACATATTAGTTAACATGGGTGTTTCGGCATCTTACAGTGAAGTATTAAAATATGAGAGATGAGAGATCAGCAACTTCTGAAGAAAAAAAGAGTATTTATGGAGGATATGTGCAATTTGTTTTTGACGATTCAGATTACAATGTGCACATTGTTGATGGACATGATACTTTTCCCGCTATGGGTGGTGTTTTTTGTGTGACCCTTCAATCTGCCCTCCAGATTCAGACCAATGTACCCCGAATCAATATTAGTGCAAGAGCAGCGCAAAATAATGGTTTCATTGAACTGCAAGCCTACACAGCGTCAACAGTATCTAGATACTCTTCTATAATTGCTTTGGATATGCAAGCACTGAAAAAAGAGCCTTTGTCAGCTGCTACTGGCCGCAAATTAAACTTATTTAAGCTATCTGGAATCTGGTTAAGTGGGAGCAATGATAAACCAGGTTGGAGTGAATGTATGGAGAAATTATTTGATTCTAAAACGTACAAAAGAACAGCAGTCATAGCTCTTCCGTTTATTACTTTGGCTCCCTCAAATCCATCTGCAATATTTACGGCTCTTCTGTATACAGCTGAAAAGGGTTCTAAAAATGGTCAACAACACAGGCACTGTCTCCATCTTTTGAACCATTATTTTCAAAGAATGTTCCTCGACCTAAGAGAATTCCTCGACAATTCGACCTCTTCTTTCTGGGCATTAAAAAACTGAATTAAGCTCAGCTGGGCCTGTTAACAGCCAAGTCAATGATGGACGAAAATCCCCCCCCCCCTCTCGGTAAGACTGCTGGGATTCACAGGGATTCAATTTCTGACACCCCTGGGTTCTTTTAGCCAATTAAACGTACCCTGTCAAAATTTCTAAACTGGTGCCTAAGCTCATTTAGATCATTGTGGCATGAACCTTCTGACATTGATATATCGCTGCAGCTCATTTTAAGCTGTTTCAGAAAAGTTTAAAATCAATGGAATTTTACCTTGAACATTTTTGCAATATCTAGTTTTCAAGGAATAAATGCCAAATATAATTTTCGAATTAGAATTGATTTATTTAGTTTCATATTACGTGGTTTTTGCAATTTTTGAACAAATAGGAAATTTTTTTTAGAAAAAAAGATTTTTCTGTTCCCGCCCCCCCCCCCCCCGTCTTTCCCCCAAACCCGATGCGCTAACCCCTTTTAACCCCTCTCTGCTGGAAGGGTAAGAAGCAATTTGCAACAGGTTTGACCTTTTTTTTTTGGATGTCCGGGTTACGCATTTTTTTTTCTTAGTTTTACTGTACTAAAAAGATATTACAGCGTTTAGGAGGGGGGGGGCGTTTGGTGGGGGGCTCTGTCGCACTAAGAGGGTGCGCCATCGCTTTATGTAGATGGGTTCAACTGATTGAAGGCTTTTTAATTTTTAATGAAATATTATTTCAACTTGAAATGCATTCTTTTAGATTTTCACAAAACCCCTAAAAAATCAACTTTTAGATGGCCCCCATTCCTAAACCCGACGCACAATGGCTTGGGACTTTTTCCCTGTTCTTATGGGGAGGGCAATGAACAATTTGCAACAAGTTAACACTTTTTTTTTTGGATGTCCGGGTCCAACCCCTATTTTTACTGTACTATTATTAAAATGAGTTATTTAACTGTTGGAAAAAATCGTCTGTTTTTATTTTCTCAGTTTTTAAGGAATTAAAACTCGGTAAATGATAAAAATATCGTATAAATTGCGATATTGCAACGTTCTTTCCTAAGTGTTTCATTTCGGAAAATGTAGTATTTTGTGTTTAAAGCTAGGATAGAAAACTTCCTTCTTCTTTTAAATTTTGGTAAGATTTCTGTTGGTTTCTGCCAACAAAATTGTTCTTAGTTTCTCTCTTGGTTTATTTTCATATCATACTTTTAAGGAATTATAGTTGAATTATAACTAAAATAGAGTATTCTTTCTGCTATATCAATTATTTGACAAATGAACTTTTAATTTTATTTCACGGGCAAAGCCGTGCGGGTACTGCTAGCTGTAGGTAAAGATAAATACAGAGCGTCCACTCCAATCGTGGTGCAGTAGCTAATTTCCAAACCGTTAGACGTAAGCATATAGTTCCATATAGAAAAAAATTTAAATTTCGGAAAGTTTTCGGATTTATGAAATTTGGGTCAAAAAATCAAATTTTGAAAGAGTTACAAAATTTAAACTCTTATACAGCCTCCAGTCCTAGCAATAATGCTTCGCAAAACATTCTTCACTCACTAACATTTAAAACTATAAAAAAAAAAAAAAAAAAAAAAAACCTTCTAGTTGTAGAAAAACCCTTTTGTAAGTTCCCGCCGAAAGGGGGCGCTTAAAGTAAGTCGTTACTTTTGAGAGTCGAATTTTGAAATGTGAACGGAGAAAGTGTGTCGATACTCTGTCGAAATAAGTGTTACGTGTTTTGTTAAGTGTAGTGTTGTACGTAATAAATAATTGTGCTTTAATTTGAACATCTATTCTATCTATTCTTTCAACCACTGAATCACCTAACTCGAAATTCGGATATTGGAAAATTCGTCACTAGTTACTGCCATCCTGTAGTGACTGTTTACTGTGCAGATAAATTGCGATAAAAAAAACAGGGTTCCCACTCTAATTTAAGAAAAAAAATTCAAGGACTTTTTAAGGCAACTCGAGCACCACAAATGTAGATGTTATTCATGAAAAAGAACACGAAACGTTTTCCAAAGAGTAGAATTATGTATAAAATGAAACCAGGTGAGTTTTGAACTTAAAATTCGCATTACAATATGCTATTATTATTATTATTATTTTGATTAAATACTACATATTCACATTTAGTTTCGTTCTAGCGATTTAATATTCATCAATTCTATATTTCGGAAATTTCCACATTTCAGAATTGCCGTAGTCCAGACGATTCCGAATTAAAGATGTTATGTAGGGTCGGTTCGTGTCTAGGTGTCCGCCCGCCGGTTCCCAGCAATGATGAGAGCGTCATCAACATCACAGAACATTTATTAATCCACATAACACATAGTACAGTTGTAACACATAGTAACAACAGGCACGTACGCTTGCGCGTCGAGGAACAAAACGGACGCGTGCTTCTTACATCTACTGTCGGTGTCTGACTCTTATCAACGCCTCCTAAATACTAAATGCCTGAAACTTCCCGGTTTTTAGCACAGAGCAAGATTTCATTCTAGGTTCACGATACACTGCCATCTACCAGAGTTCTTCGAGAAAGAGAAATTAACGATTGGTTCGTTTCTAAATTTAAATTTAAAATCAACCAATCAAAAAATTTAACTCGAATATTGTTTGGATTCATCGCCAATAGCTGAAAAGTTCCCTTGGTTCACGATACACTGCCATCTACCGGAGTTCTTCCAAAAGTTAAGGATAGGATCATTTCTGAATTTAAATTTAAAAATTAACCAATCGAAAAATAACAACGACATCATCGGATTGCCGCAAGGTGGCGTTTAATGTTGAACCCATCTCTACGGTAGCGAAGCAAATGTTATAGGCATTTAGTATTTAGGAGGCGTTGCTCTTATGCTCGCTAGAGGGCGGCGTTACGCGCGCTCTCTTAAGTGTTGCCACTCATTCCTACAGTTATACTGTATTAGTGTTTTTTTTTTTTTTTTTTTTCAAATGAAAAATTTACCGAGGACAAAAAACTGCTTAAATCACCATTGCATATTATCAGTAGCAAATAAAGGTTTTGGGGCAATGCATTTTTGGGGCCCCCTCAGCCGTTCACAAAACTACATATAATATTTATCATGGGCATTTTTGGCTATCCCTCGGGGTCTCCATTGTCATGAGGACCCCTAACTACTGTGAATCTGCCGCTGCATATTATCAAGGGAATCGGAATGCCCCCCCTCCCAGCTGAATGGCTTAAATTCCCCCCCCCCCACCAGGAGTGGACGCCCTGTATAACTATTTTTTTTACATATTAGTTATTTGAAAGTACTAGTTATGCGCAGAATAGAATCGCTTATTTTCCTTTCCAGACATTCCAAGCGCACACACTCACAAAAAAATGATAATAAATAAAATAATAATAAATGAATAAAAAATAATAATAATTATAAAGAAACAATTTGACGAGTATGAAAAGGTTTTTCTCTTGTTTTCAAGAACTCAGCAAAAAAGTCAAATACTTTTAATTACCTCACAACGAACTATTGGTAGCTAAATAAATTTTGCAAATCGTTACTATAAAATTAGTTATAAAAACCACATTTTATTTTTGCAGTTTGGAGCAGCTTGACCATGAGCCACTTAAATACAAAAAAAAAAAAAAAAAAAACATATTGCAGATAAAATATGTGTAACACCAACTGGAGCAGATGAAAAAAATGTTATTAAAAAACTGTATCGATCCCAGACTCACATTTTTGGCACCTGGCGCCCGATTGGCCGAGCGGACAGACGCATCGTCCGTAAGCGTCGCACGTGCCTCCGTTCTGACACTCGCATTCGCCGGCGTTTTGTGCGATCGCCTGCCCTGGAAAGAGGCACACATAAAATTTTAATACATTGACAATATTTAGAGTCATTTTAGGATAAGTTTGAACATTGTGAGTTAATAAAAGTGGTGCACCGATACGCAAATTGGCCGATTACCGATTACTGATTAATCGGTTGTTGATAATCGGCCGGTTAATCGGCTGGGCCGAATATCGATAAGGACGATTGTTTTTAATACTACCAACTACACCATCACTATTTTTTCTCTTATACAGCTGCGAGTTTAGAAATAGTAAGTAATTTATTTCTGAGAAAAGATTTTTTTTCTATTTTCTTCATTTTCACAAAATAATTTCAATGTCTTAGAATCAATTTCCTTATTACTGTCAATAATATTACATTAACACATTGTTAGTTATGTTAATTGGACACAAAAAGTGAAAAATAAGTGGGTGGTCTGTGGTGAGCACTCCAATTTAGGTGTACTTAAAATTTAAAACTTTTAATAATTAGTAGCAATTTAATTCAAGACTTTGATTCTTCGTGAAAATGAGAGATTGTCTAAAAACATTGTGCGAAGGAGAAAATTATCGCCTCATAAAAAATGTTGCAACATTGTCTATGTGTATATATTTATTCAAAGTAGGAGAATTCATTTATTAAAAGCTTTATATCAAGTTGTGAGGGTTATTTATAACTGTTAATCATTCATCATAGTTTCTTAGTGAAGGTGTACTTTAAAATATAATATTTAAAAATTATTTTTGCAACCGATTAGTCGGCCCAATTTTGCCGAATATTAATAATCGGCAAAGTGGCCGATTATGGCTGATTAATCGGTACCGCCAATTAATCGGTGCATCCCTAGTGAAAAAACCAAGAAAAACATCACCAAGGCTCTGCTGTATAATCGTAAATATCCGTCTAGACCAAGCGAGCTAGAAGCAGATGTCTGATCATTGAAGATGAGAGTACTTTCAAACTGGTAGGTAAAATTCACCTATAGTCGGGGCAAACCTAACCTGGCAGCGAACGATACACCTAGATTAGTAAGGTTCCGCTACAAGGAAATTATTCATCTGCAAATCGTAGATAGTACTTTCAAAAACTTCTTTTTCCGCACGAAAAACTCCACGTTATCCGACTTTGACGAGAAGGCGTGGCAGTTTAGCTTCCGTTGGCCGGCACGGGTGTCTGTCGGGAGGTAGCAGGTGAGGAACGTGCGCCCCCCCCCCCCCCAGCACGTACTATGAAATAATGTGCGCATTGTGCACTAGTTTCGAAATATTGATCCAAATTTCGTAAATAGTTATTGTTTTTATGTTCTTTTAACTTAATTTGTTGTAATTACTCTAAGTTTGGTGTTTATGATATTAATTTTATCTCAAACTTTCCGCAGTTTTTGAAACTTTCCCTGTGTGTAGACTGATTGCTATAAACCAGTTAACATAGCTGTTAATGAGATTGGCGGGACATTTAAGCGACATCGCTCAGTCCGCACCAAATTGGGCCAGAAATCGTCAAATACCGCCAAAATTACCGCAGTTTTGGAAACTTTATCTGTATGTTGTTTTTTCCTGCTTTGCACCATTTAACATAGCTGTCTATGGGATTGACGAAACATTTAAGAGGTATCACCAAGTTAGAATCCTTTTCGGCACCGAATTTGTCGAAAATTGCAAAAAAGAATACCATCTTGGCGATATCTCATTATGTCGACAAGTCTGAACCATTTTCAGCACCAAAATTGGCGAGAAATTGCCAAATGTGGCCAAAAATGATGCCAACTTGGCGATATCTCTTATTGTCGCCAAGTTTGAATCATTTATAGCGCCAAAATTGGCGAAAAGTTGCCAAATGTGGCCAAAAATGGTGCCAACTTGGCGATACCACTGAAATATCTTGCCAATCTTCCGACAGGAAACGCTTACCTATAGCAAACTCTCTAGCCACGTCATCCGACTTTGGCGAGAAGGCGCGGCAGTTTGGCTTCTGTTGGCCGGCAGAGGGGTAGCAGGTGAGGAAGGTGCACCCCCCCAGCACGTACTCCGAGAAGCAGGCGTACACGACGGCGTACCCCAGATAGTACATGGGGACCGGACCCACCGGACAGTCGATGTTCATGAGCTGCGCGTACAGCAGGACCTCCGGGTCCGGCTTTACCCCTGGAAAAACAGAGCAATATCTTATGTTATTAACTGAACTTATGCATGTATCTATTAGAAATATACCGATTAATCGGCCACTTTGCCGATTATTTATAATCGGCGAAATTGGGCCGATTAATCGGTGGGAAAAATAAATTTTAAATATATTTTTTAAAGTATATCGTATAATGGGGTGTATAGAAACAGCAGGGTGATTCGGAACGAAACTGTTTCATCATACAAAGAAATTCTTCATAAATATACCGTCCTATATTTTTGGCAGTAAATTTTTTTAGAAAGGTTATATTATAAGAAGAAGGAAAAAAGTATTTTGTCATTTTGTTAACACTATTGACTTCTGTGAAAGGCTGCAAAAGAGACGCTGAAAAACATCACGTTTTCATGGTCTGCAAAACTTTGTATGTAAGTACAGACCCCTTTCTAGTTCAAATCTGAGAACAGTGTTTTTTAATTATGCATATATCTGAGCAACAAAGTACCACATTAGAGGATACAACATATTTTAATTGTGGGATAAAAATGAAAAATTCTTCATAATGTCACAGGATAAGGATTTGCGGGTGAATCGGAACACTTTGTTCTATTGTTCCAATTCAAACTTATTTAAAGGAAACTGTTTGCAAAATCAAGATTCTAACCCCAATTCGTCTACTCAAGACAAGTAAAAGGATTTATTACCGTTTATCCCTTCTCGTGAGCAACTAGATCTTAGAATGACAGAAAGTTGAAGATTTAAAAAGCTTTTTGCTCCAAATTTTAAAATAGGGATGCATCGATTAATCGGCAGCAGGAGCGTTATACAGCCATTAATGTAGTTTTACTGGCAATAATATGAAAATTGGTTCCAAGAAAGTGGACGAAATTTTTAATGTGAACATTAGGAAAACGGAAAAATATATATCTTTATATATGTAGATGACGGTGTTTGTTTGTTTGTTTGTACGTTTGGAACCGCTGGTCAGAATCACCTACAGACCTGAGACTTAGCCTAAAAATTCGAACGTATCCCCGTGTAATGCATCTCGAAGGCCAAATTCTAAATTTCGAATTAGTTATTTTTAAATTAATTAATTAGTCTCATTTTTGGTGTATCCGCCATAATTGAGGGGGGAAAACCTTCCTCCACCGCAAAACATTATATATCGCTGGAAAGGGTTTTTTTCTGAAAAAAAAAGTTTTAGCACGTTTCTCTCCGTTAATTAGGAGAGGAGATATTAATTAATCAAATTTAGTCAAATTTGAAGGCATAACTCTGTACGCAAAACTGAAACACTAGATCCATTTTCCATACAAGCTGCTCTTTCTTCAGTGGTTTAAATTTACGTATAGAGTTAAGCCTTGAAAATTGACTAAATTTGAGTATATCTCCTGTCTTTTTGATTTATTTGGCGAATTGTTTTTAACTTTAAAAGGACTTTTAGTATAGTTTAAAAGGTTGTGGAGAAAACGGTGACGAGAATTTTCTATGCGATATTTTAAAAGAACTCAATGCATTTACAGCTTTTAAAATACTATGAGATTTATAGCTGTGATGCCTAATTAGTGAATTGGAGGTATTATATAATATAAGAATATATTCGCAAAAATTAAAGTTTTGCTGTGGCCCCCAATAACTCTCACAATATTTTCAGAAAATTATAGTAAGTGGCCCTCTATGATGAGAACGCTACTGATAACTCTAAATGTTTAGCAACAGAAAAATCAGATGAAGAGTTTAATGTATTAAATAAGCTCATGTCTCTAAAAGACTTCCAAACTATTTTTGGAGGCGAAGTAGGAAAGATAAAAGCACCGAAAAACAGCTGTCCATGGATCGAAATAGCCGAGTTGGCGGTGTATTGCATGTTTCTGCCTCAGCCTTTGCTTATTGGGCGGTTACTCACTGCTTTATATCAGAAGGAAGTTTCAAATAATACATGACCGTTATACAAAGTTTGGCGCTTTTTTTCCAGAATGTTTTTTCTAAAAAGAACTCTACCAATACTGAAATACTGACTGCAATTATAAAAACAAATGCAAATTTGACTAATGAAAATAATGTGACAGCAGCAACAATTGTGATAACTCCTCTGAAAACTCCTAAAAATTTGTATACGTCAGCTATTTCAAACAAAACAACTCATTGTAGTAAATTTATCGATGATCACCAACAAAATGCACCAAAAAGTAGGAGAACATTTCTTAATAGGATAGACGAAACAACCATTCTTTATAATTTCTGAGAGTTATTGAAAACAATGAACAAGAAAAGCAGAAAGAGAGTGAAAAATAAAGAAAAGAAAAGAAGACGGAATGGACAAGCAACCGTACAGAAAGAAAATGCTTTAAAGAAGACTAAAACAAATAAAGAGAATTCAAAAAATAGAAAAGGGAAAAATGGAGAAAGATATTGAATGCTATTTTGTAATATATTTAATGAATGGAAAATATATTCAATTAACGGTATAATACCTTCATACAATGGTATACTATATTCATGTAAAGGAATAATATTTTCATATATATATGAATAATCCAGTATAACATTGAATGTTTACATGGCTAATAACTGTGGCGGCGTACGCTTAGAGAGCATATAACCCAACTTTGCCCGCCGGGTTACGAGGCCTTTTAGTCCAGCGGCCAAAGCACTGGGTTTCTACCACAGACGTCCCCGGTTCTATTCCCGGTGAGGACACACAGTCCATCTCGTACGCCGCAACTGTATGGTTTCATAACCAATAACTATGATAAGGTGGCCAATTACTATCAATTTGACATTTTCGTTTTTGCGTTGACTTTTTTCTAATAATATGTCTGAAAAAGTGTTTTCAGACAGTATGAGTAGTAAAATGCATTAATATAGTATCATATGAAGTATTTCTTATTTATGCAAAAATATTTAATTTATTTTTTATTCAAGCATACAAATACGATGTCGCTAAAGTGGCCAATTACTATACCGCTTCAACTA
Source organism: Uloborus plumipes (assembly GCA_038373865.1). Classification (NCBI taxonomy): domain Eukaryota; kingdom Metazoa; phylum Arthropoda; class Arachnida; order Araneae; family Uloboridae; genus Uloborus; species Uloborus plumipes. Next base: position 49,590 of record JAXGGA010008266.1, read on the forward strand.
CAATAATTTTACTTCAGGCGGTTGGAGTGAATTTAAATTTATTCAGTGGACTTCCTTCCCATTTAAATGCACGGGCATCGCCGTGCGGGTACTACTAGTTTATATATATATATATATATATATATATATATATATATATATATATATATATATATATATATATATATATATATATATATATATATATATAGTATATATATAAACAAATCTTTTCTCAGAATTAAATTACTAATTCTTTCTAGAATCGGAATTGTAAAAGAAAGACAAAAAAATAGTGATGGTGAAATTCGTTGTATTAAAAAGAATTATCCTGGTCATTAAACGGCAATGCCGATTAATCAACCAAATATCAACAGTCGATTAATCGGTAATCGACCAATTTGCTTACCGGTGCATCTCTAAACAAAGCAGGACTAAGAATCAGTTAAAAAGAAAAAGAATTTGCTAACTAATTGGAAATAAACCGTTAAAATGCAGAATAAATCAAAATTTTTTACACAAAAATTCAAATTAAAAAAAAATATCTTTTAATTATTTTTTTAATGATCAAAGCTGGGATTGACACTGTTGTACGGTAAATTGTAAACAGTTTTACTTTCTTTTTTTATTTTTTCAAACGTTCACTCCGCCCCTGAAAGTCTTCAACCTGGGGGGGGGGGAGACGCCCCAGATGATGATTTACGAGACATTAAAAGCATTTTTCTGAGAAGAACGCGTTATTTGTGCACACAAAGTAAGCTTTAAAAGCAAATAACTCGCACTGTATTTAGGATAGAGAATAAGAACAAATTGTATCGAACGCAGAAAAATTCGTCGTTTTCAATGACATATAACACTATATTCAAGCCATTTTTAACCCTAATGTTTGGCGATTTTTGTGAAAATCCCCTGGAATTGGGATAAAAAAAACTGCTTGTCGATTTTTTTTTCGAACTGGCGCCCAAACCTTTCCAGAACGAAAAGAAACAAACACTGACATTTCTAGCAAAATCGGCGGGGTAGTTCTCGAGTTTTGCGCATTCCAACACACAGACGATTTTTGAGACTTCACTATACAATCTAACCTGTTTATCTCGAACCTGCTTATTTCGAAAACTTCTCTATGTCGAAATTTTTCAATTTCCCTGCTTTTACAGCATAAACTTAATGTTTTTTTCTCATGTTTATCTCGAATGATTTTTCCTGAAAACCTCTATACCTCGCATTTTCACGACTCTCATTTTTGAATTTCATCCCCAGCCACCTGTATCAATGGCATAACTTGGAGACAAAAATCATCTTTTGCACAACCATTCTAAGACTTTGTTCGTACTTGAAGGTACTGATATACACTATTAAAAATTCAGGAAGATTTTATGGTAAATGTTACTGTAAAATATAGCGTTTACCATTCAGAAATTTTTTACAGTGAATTGTACCGATAACAAAATTGCGATTGCAGCTCCAATTGATCTCCATGTGATTTACTGTGAGATGCAGATGACACCCTATTTCCGCTCACCTGATGTGTCTCATCTGGTACCGTGGATAGTACAAGTACAGCAGTGTGAAAACATTGGGTCCCGGGTTCCATCCTTGTCGTTCTTATGTCGCGCTTTTTAATTCTCGTTATCTCTTCCGAAAAATTTTACAGTAAAATAATGTTTTACGGTAAAAGTTACTGGCAACATGGATGCCAGTAACTTTTACCGTAAAATTTCAGGAAAATTTTTAACAGTGTATTCCTCACAATTATAAAAACGTGGAACCACAACATGTCGTATACAGTACAAGACTCAACAATATCAATGTAGAACAATCTGTTAATTATCTGACTCTGTTCCAATTGCTTATTTTTGTAAATTTTATCTCAACCTCCGTATCTCGAATTTTTCTTCTGTCTCGTGAAATTCGAGATAGGGGTCATTCCAGCGAAAATAGTACAAATCATGTCCGAGACTAAAGAATTTTTTAAATCAATTTTAATAACTATACCACCCATTAAGTGTATTTTTTATTGGTTCTCCGTTTAATTTTGTGCCATCAAGTATCCATTGATTAGGTATAATCCATTTAGAAAGGACACAAAAAAAAAATCTTTGTCAGAAAAAGGAGAAAATGACGTGTCCCAGCTTCAAATTGCTAGAATTTTAAATGTGATTTAAAATTAAACTGAAATGTAACAACAAAATAAAGGACACTGCACTGCACAAAAGATGCTCCGGACACCATTTCTGCAGTTTATTACCCAAATGAAAAAAAAATTCCCCCCAAAACTCTATTATTTATCCATGTCCCTAGATTTTCTATGTTTCGAATTGTCCAATCTGTTAGAAGCCTTTTGGAAAGAAAATAAACAATTGCATTCAATCTGATATATGTTTTTAAAAATATAAGTAGTATAACTGCCATGATCAGCTTGCTACATTGAACTATGTAGTCAACAACCCAGGGTGAGCCTCATTCTTTTCTTAAGGTAGTTCATTTGAACTGTTGGATATCCACTCTGTTAGAGTTGATTTCATGATGAAAAAAATAGATTTTTTCTCGAAATTGTACAGACTTACAGTATTAGGCTGTTTATTCCACTTTATGCTTGTTCTGTGATTCTAACCTTTCTTTGTGATTATAAAGATATTTTTAAAGGCTTATTTGTCCACTCTGGTTAACACAAAGTGATCAAAATATTAAAAATCCTTTCATAAACGAGTCATGTACTAGTTATTTACACTTCATTATATACACAAATAAATGGAAACTCAATAAAAAATATGATTAGTTGGTGGAAATTATTTAAATTGATAATCTTAAGTAAAGAGTTTCAGACATGATTTGTACCATTTTCGCTGGAATGACCCAGCCAGGTTTGACTGTATAACGCGTTAATTTCATGCATAAATACGTTTGGAAAAAAACTTACCGCTGAAAGATTGTGATCCCCGTTTCCTTATGAATGTTCCTGATCTTTCATTTCTGTGATGCCTCTTGATTCGGGAGAGCAGTTTATTATCAGACACTAAAAACATGAGATTACAAAAATACCATCACAATAGGTTCTATTGCAGCAGATGTCATGCGTTATAATTATTAAGTAATAAGCATAGCATTTAGCTATTTGTACTTGTTTTCAATTTTCGGGATTCATAGAGCCACTTTTCCAACTGGAAAAAGGAAAGTACAATAAAAACAAAAAGAAAAGAGAGAAACAACGTCCAGCCCTTGGTATTCATTTGAACTTTGACGTCTTGAATTTAAATTGTGTTTCTCGCAATCGCGCACTGCGTTAGTGCCCTACTCGTTGGGTTTCCTGTTTCAACAAATGAATCGGTGAGTGCAAAAACAACATCAGTCACAAAAATTGGAAAATTCGTTTTTTGTGGAAACAAGCTGTGGGAGGCAAGATACGTGTTGAGGTCAAAAATCTCGTCAGTCAGGTTACTAATTCGAAAGATACGGGGCCAGTTATTTGAACGTTGTCCGTAGAAACAATGCTAGTAGAATTAAGACGTTTTTCCTCCCTCCTGAACAATTTGAAGTTCCGGACTTACGTTGTTTATGCCCTCACCGATTCAAATTTAAATAGACCTGAAAATAGCCAACAAAATAAAACATCCAACCGGCCACTTGCATTTTTTAGCTGAAAAAGTCATATACATTTTCATTTTCAGCTATCTTTCATAAACTATATTATAAAACATTACATGTAATGCATAGATTTATTCAGTCATGCCTTGTGATTGGAAATTAAGTGGAAATTCAAAGTTTGAAACAAACGGTGACGCATGGAGAATTTTGAAATTTTGTTGAAAAACATTTTAAATTTTATTTTCAAAAAAAGTATTCCTTGTTTTTGCACCAATTTTTTTTATGCTTTTAGATGTAGTAAATTGAAACTCATGTTTGTGAAAATTGCACCATGAAGGAATTGCGCGAATGGGCTGAAATTTTCAATAAATGAAAAGTGGGCAAATGATTAGAATTTTAGACGCGTAGCGCATGCGTACGCTGAGCAGCGCCCTCTGAAAGCCGGATTTATCCGAATAAATAGACGGCTGCAGCAAGGCGTGTATGGTTATAGGTGGTTATCTGCTTGTGATAAACGGAAGCTCAGACGTTGCTCATGCCTCTTCGACGAAAAAGAGCGAGGTTTCAACAACTTACGGAGTTTTAACGGGGGAGGATCATCGGCCTTCGTTTAGCTGGATTGTCTTATCGTGAAGTAGCCGCTCGTGTGCAGCGTAACAGCAGCACAGTGGTGCGTGTTTGGAAGCAGTGGACGAACGAGTGTCGGACAACTCGGAAATCCGGGAGTGGACCCCGAAATGTGACGTTAGCGCGCGATAATAGACGCCTGATCCGCATGGTACTGACGGACCGTACAGCTTATTCCAGACAACTGGCAGCACAGTGGTCAACAGCTACAGGTGTTTCAATGTGTACTTCATCAATTCGTAGACGTCTGCTGCAGCGTGGACTGCGCGCAAGGACTCCTTTATACAGGATCCCGCTCACGCAAAACCATCGCCGCCTGCGGCTACAATGGGCCAATCAGCATTAGGGCTGGCGTGCTGATTGGCAGTATGTTGTGTTTTCTGACGAATCCCGCTTTAATTTGTGGCACCATGATGGCCGCTTTCGCGTCTGACGCTATGCCGGTGAACGCCACCTTCCAGAGTGCATTATCGGACGTCACAGTGGACGCATACCTGGAGTCATGGTCTGGGGTGCCATATCATATCACGGACGATCTCAGTTGCTACGAATTGTGGGAAACCTGAACAGCAACAGGGACATCAGTGAAGTTCTACAGCCCCTAGCTGTCCCCTTCCTTCAAGGCTTGCCTGGCGCTGTATTTCAGCAGGATAATACCCGCCTTCATGTCGCTAGGATTTTTCAATCCTTCCTTGCATCGCAGCAGGTGCAGCTTCCTCCCTGGCCAGCATATTCCCCGGATATGTCGCCGATGGAACATGTCTGGGATTTCGTTGGTCGGCGTCTCGTTCTTGATCCTCGTCTTGTTGGTTCTACAGACGAACTTTGAGTACGCATACAAACAGTATGGAGAGCTCTTGATCAGGCAGACATTAAAAATGTGTTTGACTCTATGCCACGTCGCGTAGCAGCACTTATTGCAGCACGTGGTGGCTACACAAAAAACAAATTTCAATGTTTTTTTATTGTTTGTTGGCTTTCTAAGTTTAATTATTTATTTGTACCACTATCACTCAGCTGTGTATTAAATTTCATTCAATAATGACGCTTCCTTCATGGTGTTGCAATTTTCACAAACATGAGTTTACAAGCACACTGAGTTTTTGACATATGTATCAATAATTGAAGCAAAACAGTCTTTGTGTCCACTGTAGCCTCAAGTTTTAAGAAATTGCCAGCGCGAGAAAATAATTTTGAGGCCGTTTTTCCATAAAGCAATAATCTTAATGTCCCATAATTTTGTAGCACTGACACCACTTCACTTTCATGTGCTACATCTGGTTTTAATTTTTTGGGATTCAGGGAGCCGTTTTTCCAATGCAAAATACAGTGAACTCTCACTTATACGCTGGCCCAAGGGACCAACAGAAAAAGGCGCATAAGTGAAAGAGACGTATAAGTGAATAAGCCCATTTAATGGACTAAAACGCAACATAGGTTATAATGAAAGAATGAATAAGAATGTTTCTGTAGAAACGGGACATATTACCACGGTTTGGCAACTACTGTAACGTAACTACAATGATAAAGAGAAAATAAAAATTGTGGCATACCTAATTACAAACTGTTCCTTTTAAAACGATATATGATATATAATTGTTCTTCTCCGAACTCTAGTTCATGCGGAAAAAATGCCTTCTGTGAGCAATAAAGGCGAATGATTAAAGAGGAAAGAGAAGAAAAATGCTTATTTTTTAAGGAAAATAAATTAAATTTTTTACATTTTAGAGAAAATTCGGCGTATAAGTGAAATATTTATCTTCAGAGCGACGCATAAATGAATGATACTATCATTATTTTGCTATGAAATGTGCTGGGACCATTTTAAATCTTCGTATAAGTGAAAAAGGCGCATAAATGAGGCGGCGTATAAGTGAGAGTTCACTGTACGAAAAAAAAAATTATGAAGGCTTACTACAAAAATGACTATTAAGGCTTACCTTCGGAACAGGAGGGGCCTGTGTACCCAGGAGGACACTCTGCGCAGTGCTCGACGTTGGGGTGACAACTTTTACATCGAGCCCATTGATGACACAAATCCTCATTTTCTGCATGCAGCCGTTTCGAACAAATCCTAGTTTAAAATAATTTAAATTATAGTTTAGAAAAACTAACAAATACGATTTTAAACTACCATTTCAAGACACTCTAACTGATATACCTCTGATTTTCAAAACTATTGAACAGCCACTAAGTTTACATGCACTAATTAATACTTCAACATGCATTATAGTTTGTCCTTCAGTATTAATAATAGCGTTAAATATATTAATTACTTTTATAATTGCAAAGAACTTGAATTTTATCTTTTATTCAGAGTTGCATATTAACAACCGTAGCCTTTAGCATTAATAATAATGTTAAATATATTACTTTTATAATTGCAAAGAACTTGAATTTTATCTTTTATTCAGAGTTGCATACAAACAACCGTAGCCTTTAGCATTAATAATAGTGTTAAATATATTACTTTTATAATTGCAAAGAACTTGAATTTTATCTTTTATTCAGAGTTGCAGATAAACGACCGTAGCCTTTAGCATTAATAATAGTGTTAAATATATTACTTTTATAATTGCAAAGAACTTGAATTTTATCTTTTACTAGCTTTATATATCCGGCGTTGCCCGGGTGCGTATTAATACAACATAGCATTCAGAAAAGAAAAAAAAATGGAAGAATTCTATTCTTATTTGGGTATATTAAAATAAATAGGTTTGGGTATATAAATATAAATCGTTGTACAAAAAGTTCTAGGTACAAACTCCCAAAAGAACTTAATTATCACGAAAAGTTCACAGAAAAATAGCACCAGCTAAAAGCGAAACATGTATAAGGCTTTTAATCCATGTTTTTGCATAATTCCTCTGATAGGAGGATAAGAAAAAAAATTTCTGTATCATACATATTTTGTGCCAAATGAGAACATGAATTATAATTGTTTTTGACTTATTTCATGCTAAAATGAAATAGGTGAGCCTTGAAATGAAAATTCATTGTTTTAATTTTAATCTTTGTTGGAAAATGCTAATATTTAAATACCATAAATTTTATCAATTTGTAACCTAAAGGCTCATGTCGATTAAAAAAATAGGCCTAATAATAGGCTAGATTCCTATAAAAGGGTCATTTTTGACAAAAAACTTGAATTTGAGCTTTTTAGATTTTTTAAAATTTCAAGGCCCCGCCTATGAGAATTCTAGGGCATCAAGGAACCTCTGTGTCAAGTTTGATGAAAATCTGACGTAAACTGTGGATTTGTATAGAGAACAAGTATACAAGCAAACATACAAGCATACATCCATTTTTATAGATATAAATTCAGAGTTGCATATAAACAACTGTAGCCTTAAGCATTAATAATAGTGTTAAATATATCACTTTTGTAATTGCAAAGAACTTGAATTTTATCTTTTATTCAGAGTTATTTACAACCAACTGAAACACGTATAATACATCAACATGTAATAATATAGCAAAGCCTTTAGCATTAATAATAGCGTTAAATATATTACTTTTTTATTTGTAAAGAACGTAAAATTTATCTTTTATTCAGTTACATACATACCCACATGAGAAACTAATAAAAGCATGCAATACACCGCCAACTCGGCTATTTCGATCCATGGACTGCAGTTTCGTGCTCATCATGCACTCATCAGCATGGAATACGAAACTAGCCGAGTTGGAGGCAAAAATCCTCGTTTTAGCAAAGAAAGCCGAAAAAAAAAAAAAAAACTGGCAGCTAATGTGAAATTAGAACACCTGCGAACGACCGTACTTGGTACGGTACAACTCGTAAGGTGCAACGAAGTACGGTCGCTCGCTAGTGTTCAAATTTCACATTAGCTGCCAGTTTTTTTTTTTTTTTTTTTTTCGGCTTTCTTTGCTGAAACGAGGATTTTTGCCTCCAACTCGGCTAGTTTCGTTTTCCATGCTGATGAGTGCACGATGAGCACGAAACTGCAGTTCATGGATCGAAATAGCCGAGTTGGCGGTGTATTGCATGTTCCTGCCCTTGCTTAGAGGCGGTTACTCACTGCTTTCTAACAAATGCGTATTATGAATATAAAATTTTCTCTGTTATTGAAGGGAAAATATGAGGTCATTTGATTGA